>JAYJMH010000690.1:0-30107 GCA_036873815.1 Phacellophora camtschatica
AACTTTAAATATAGATCTTCAAATAAAACAAAAAAATCATGAAACCTAACAAATATACAATAAAAAAATCCAAAAATGTATTTGAACTGAACATTTGATCTGCATCACTGGAACTAAACCTTTTCTGTTACAGTTCACCCCGTGGCAACGCCACTGCTATCCATAACATTTTTCTCTGGCTACTTATTGTTGTTGTAATTACTGTATTCAACCCACCGTTTGAAAAAAAAAATGCCTTCCGTTTATCCCCCCCCCCCCGCTTATTAAATTTTTGAACAATTTTAAGGTGTGATTCATAAGCAATTTTATAAGCCACATACATGGTTCAATGTCAAAGGGTTCAACATCTTTGTACTGGCCTTACATATGTTCTTAGAACAAACATGTTCTCAAAATCGGCTCAGCATACATAAACAACACTTTTCCGTTCCAGAACGCAAATAAAAAATCTTCGTCTCTGACAACTGCACGAGGCCGATTTATGTCTTTGAAAGACCAAAGACAAAAGTCTTCGTCTTCTTCATCCAGTAAGCGCTGATATGATATGAAAGGTAATTCGTCATCTCGAATAAAATTTTAAGACAACACAGTTCGAATGCACTTGGCGCACACGCTGGAGAAAGTTCCAAAAGTGTTTGTTTCAGGTGCAAAGGTGACACCAAGATTTTTCACCACTAATAATAAAATTCACACCTTTCAACACAGCCAAGCATTTCGCAATAAACAAAACAACAAAGTCAGCTTCATTTGCGTCAGGCCCGCAGTAGACACACAGAGAGAGAGACGGCAAGATTACGGGTATAATCAAGTCTGGGGATCTGGGGGCTTTGGTTGAGGGAACACCTTTTACATGTGTAGCATGCATCACTCCATTAAATTTAATTGTTCACAAGAAAACAAATTCCCTCCTTATTCCCTTTTTACATAAAGCAAAATGCCGTGTTGTTTTTGTACAACAACAAAAAACGAAATTTTAAAATGGAATACTGTGTGGAGGGTGGTACAAAAAATGGGGGGGGGGGGGTAGGATCACGGGAATGAAAATGTCTATTTTCACGTTTCACGCTTAAAACTATAGCTTTTCTCTTTTTACGGTAAAAATTGGTATATTCACGTTTCACGAACTGTTTTGGGCTGGCGTTTTCACGTTTCACGGGTGAAAAGTAAATGTAATCATGTTTCACGGAAAACCCTTCACCACCCTCAACTTGCTGGCAGCAAAAGGATCTTTTTAAGAGGACTTTTATGTATGTTTTCCAGAAAACCAAAAAGCTTTTGGGAAAAGGAGCGAAGTCCTTCTCGATTCGAACAGTTCTAAAATGTTGACGGTTGTGTTTATTTTTAAAATAGCGATCTTAAAACTGTAACTAAAATTCAGTTGTTCATGTTTATGTGTCAGTAATAATACAAACATGTAATACTGTGTGAATTAAATTTACACGAATCATAAAACTGAATCATAGTATGTACTTACAGTTTTCAGAAATGTCTCAGACTAAATCTGCAGAATAAAGCTCAATTTTGCGTTACTTGAACGTTTTCTTTGACTTTAATTCTCTCAGATACAATCTGGAACGACAGATAACGAGAAGTTATGTCCTCTCCTGTTATATATGTTTTCACGAAGCCTTTTAAACCCTGCTGTGAGTATCAAGCCGATTTACTAAACACTGGAAAAGTTAACAGTTTGAAAATATTTCAATCAATGCTTATCTCGGTCACTCAACTGGGATGTGCTGCACAAGTCGGACCACCGGGCCATAATACTCGGGAAAACACAACCCAAACATGCAATTGTGCAACTTGAAGAGACATTTAAAAGCTACGTCACGCAGCTCAAGGGAGCGGGTGTATAATGGAACATGACACTAAACTTTACACTCTTCAAGTCTAAGTCCGCATTCGGTGTCACTCTTTAAATTCACTGTCATTCCTACAACCAACACCAGCAGTGCCCCCAGCGCTTGAGCTTGGAAATTACAATGTGGTCTCGTGGGAACGGTGGGGTAGAAGAGGAGGGCTGGGGGAACCGGAGCCCTCCTAGCTTATCAACAGGGGGACCTAAATAATATTTTGATGTCATATCACATCTCGGTGCAAACAACAAAAAACTGGGCGTTTCCGAGTGAATTAAGATCGTGAAAAGTCATTTAATTACAAAATCCAATTCACATATGTAACAATAATAATAAAATGTACACTTTTAGAGCGCACATGCAAATAAAAAATTACCTATCTATCCATCTATGTATACTTTCTACTTTCTGACATCGCGTGACGTCGTAGGAAGGGGAGGGCAGGAAAGGGATGCTGTCATGTTTATCTTTCACTCAAGAAATTTAAGAAACTTTTAAAAAAGTTTCAGTAATGAATTACTGAAAAATTAGGAAATTTTCAGTATTGAAGCGCTTTTTAAGTTTCCTAAAAAAAATGTGTGTTTAGCCAGTTCGGGTCAACTGTAACGATTCTTCAGTTCACTTAGTCTAAAAATGGTCCGGTATTTACAGCAACCCTTAAGCTGGTACGCAAGGATGAAAACTCTTTCAGAAACAGAAGGTCAATCACAGAGACGCAACAAAGAGAGCAAAAACTAAAAGCCTAATTTCATGGCTGTTTCACTTTAAATTCCATAAAATGACCACAAAATTCCTTCGAAAAAAAGATGATCACATAACATTTTTGCATTGAGAAAGCCACAACAGCAAATTTTACTAAATCAAATTAAAGCAACTTAAAATAATGTCAAATTTGTTCAAATGATTTTTCTTTAAAAAATTTGTGCAAAAAATACTTCAAGTAAAACTTAAATGCGCATAGCGCATGCAAAATAGCATAAATTCATAAATGCATAAATTCCATAAAATGACCACAAAATTCCTCTGAAAAAACAATCACATTACATTTTTGCATTGAGATAGCCACAACAACAAATTTTACCAAATATAATTATCCAACTAAAAATAATGTCAAATTTGTTCAAACGATTTTTTTTTAAAACATGGCAAAAAATGTTTTAAGAAAAACTTGAATACGCATAGCGCAGGCAAAATAGATCAAATACCACTGGTTAATAGTGAGACTTGTGTCACTTATGTAATAAAAACACATGAGAAGAAATATTCAGTGAGGGATCTTAAAAAAAGTGTGTTCAATCCAATATTTGATATAAAAAAAACTTACTCAAATTCTCTACCGTAATCCTTTCTGCAAGAGGGTTGTTTTTTTAATCAAAAGTAATCAAAAAGCTTCACCATAAAACTGCTGAGAAACCACAATGTCACTGCGATGGAGAACACGCCTCTATTGACTCTGAGTGAACAATTCTAGTGGGCATCAAAATTTCCTAAATTTATATTCATCTCCTTCTCTGTTAATGTTTAATGACCGGTGGTAATATCCTTGAGAATAGAAGGAAATACTCCAAAAATGAATTATGGCAGCAGATACCTATTCCTGCACATTTCTAAAAATTGAATTTAATGACGTCGAAACTTTTTTATTAATTGCTTTGCAAACGCAAGATAAATAGAACAAATAGAACCAAGTTCCTTTCCACAACATAAAATCCATGGCAATATAATGATAAAATGTGTTGCCATGGATTTTATTTATTATCAGCAAATAAAGGGAAAAACAGCAAAGTAGCACGTTTGTGTTTTTATGTGTTCATTTATGTTGCCAAAAAACATTCCAGCACTAACTGTGTGGCCTCAAATGAGAAGCGTGGGCAAAATCATAGATTGCTTCGTGGGGTTTTGAGTGTCTGCTATTTAAGAATAAAATTTAGTTTATCCGGTATCTATATATATAGCGTGTGATATTGTATCCAATGCCTTCAACTTCAATCCATTAAGTGCCTTCAAAAATATCAACGCCTCTGATATAACAAGCCACTGCTTCCATTGCTTGTCAGCCGCAGTCCGAAAAGCTTTTATTTCACACCTCCGAATAACCCAATCAAATCAAGGGGCACAAATCCCATGGTTAGACAGGAGTGTGCCGCTGAGATTTTATAAACCCATCCATCTTTAATGTTTAAATTTACGTGTATACCCAAAATTAGTGTTGTGTTTCTTTCCAAACTACCCAACATTAAGGACAATTTTTAATCTAAAAATTATCCTACAAACTTTTGTTCTACCAAAGTTAATTTTAAGCCTAAAAGTTCTCGTGCTGTATTTAAAAGTTCTCAACGTTGAGATATTAATGAAAGAACCTGATATGTTTTCAGCACTTTTACAACTCTGAAAAAAATGTTTATTTCCAGCTAAACCAATTATCTTAATTTATTTTGATCATAAATTAGGACAGGGGGCTGTTTTCTTGTTAATAGGGAACTTAATCAACGATGACGGCAGCGTCAATAATAACCTCGTATCCTTTTGCTTTTGATGTTTAATTTCCAAATGTTGTCTTTCAGAATTCGCATCGCCACTATCTCCACAACTGTATGTTTCAGTTTTCAACACAACGCAATGACCTTTCACACAAACTATAGTTAGCATTACCAGAGGTGTTGCCACTTCCCGAATTCTGAAATAGATTAACCTTGTTAATAAGGAAAAAGTACGAAAAATGGCTATTCAAGCAAATGGGAGGGAATAGGGTTTATTCTGGCGATTTAACATGACTTTTCAGCTGACGATGCCATGCCTGCTTAAGGTCACTAGTCTACATACTTATAGACTTGCTCCAAGTCTGTCTCTTCAGTCAGTAAAACGAGTATATTAAAACCGTCTGCGGAGGAGCATTATAAATACTTCTCCGCAGAGGACTTTTTACTCTTTGGACGTTTTACTTTTAGACGTTACTGATTTTACTGATAAAAGAGGTAGACTTGGAGTATTTATAATACTCCTCCGCAGACGGTTTTAATATATTCGTTTTACTGACTGAAGAGACAGACTTGGAGCAAGTCTAACATACTTAGAGCGCTCCTCCTCTTAAGGTCACTAGTCTACCTACTTAGAGCGCTCCTCCTTTAAGAAATTCCCTCATACAATTGTGCTTTCTTTTCTTTTCTCTGTAACATTGCAGAAATTTGCATAACTTTGTTTAACATTGCATAACATTGGTTTTGTCTTGTATGCTTTTTAGTCTTAAATTGCATGTGTGGAATTTTGAACATATATAAACTGAAACTGAAACTATTCCAATATTCTTCACATTCCAATTTGTACCGCAAAAATAAACATTTATCTAGTATCGCTTCCTCAATGTTTATTTAAGACCATGTTAAAGGTGGAAGAAAAATGGTGTAGAAATTTTACTGGTACGTTTTTTGTGCAAAAATTTATCTTTGGTGGAAAAATTCTCAGCCATCTTTAAACTGTTCAGAAATATACTGCCACCAAAAAACAATAACAATGTCTCGTCACGATATTTTGACTCTGATAACCATTAGATAAAATATACAAAATAATTATTACACACATGAATTACACACATAACAAGGCGGCACATTTGGGAAATGAATATTTAAACAAGCTTCCAGAGCAGAGCTACTAAGAGTGACAATCAAGCATTTTTTCTCCAAAATTGTTAGGCCAACTGACAAAAATTAACATTGCGTTTACACGGAGAAATTTATCCAATTTAACTGGGTCGAGACTTTGGCACACGCGACGATAACAATGACGTACTTGGGTCACCTCTCATGCAAACGCAATGCAGAATTATCAAATGATCAAAGAAATTTATGCTTTGCACAGATCGGAAAAATATGCAGAATCTAATTCGAGAAACAAAATTTTGATAAATATCTGTATAATGGCAGCCTTAATAACTCAAAATATAATGGATTCGAACAGCGCATACAATGCAAAATTCCGTACATGTAAATTTAGTGAGCTAGGCTATAGCTATGAAAAATGAGATATCCTAGCTTTCGTGTAGTACTGGCAAGGGAAACAAAAGATTTATGATTGGAAAGAATACATTTTACACCTATCAGTGTACTCAACTATATAAATATAAACACAAAAAGCAAAACTTTGCGGTCTTGTTTATTGTGGTTTTCTTGGCTTTGTTTAAAGGTGTGAAATCGATTCATCTGGTGGTAAAGTACAAAATTCTTTCTTGCTTATTTTATCGCGATATTCGTGGAGCAAGAGATGCTCTCGTCAGTCCCCAAAATTTTGAAGGAGTTAGTCCTTTATTGCAAGCTGTGAATTTCCATCCCATGTGATGAGAACATATTCGACACTCTGCAATCGTCCAAGCATATCTGAAGAAATAAATAGAGTGAGCTGTTACTGTTGTAGACTTGCCCCCAGTCTATTACTGTTGTTGACTTCGATGTTAAAATATATGCACAACTGGACTTATTACGATTGTCGTAGTTATCGCTACTGACCAGTTGATCGACGCTCATACACTGTCTGAAGTGACAAAAACAACATCAAAAAACGAAGGAACAGGGATTTATGGAGTGAGACTAATGCACAAACTCGTAGCCAGGGATATTTCTAAAGAAAATACCCTTGGTATGTACCTCGATTTTCTGAGCGTTCATTGGCTCAAATATAAGAAAATAAATCGCGTCAACATTTGACTGATTCCCAAGAGAATCGAAAGGATAGAGCATAGCACTCGAATGACAAGGATAAATTTTGTAAAAAAAGGTTGCGGTTTCTAACATGACAATACAATTTGGGATTTGAAAGAATAGATTTCACACCTTTGAATGGAATGAACATAGGAATGAATTATATCAAAAGAAACAAAGACAGCAAAAATTTAGGGTTTCACTTATTATAATTAGCTTGGCTGTGTTGAAGGTGTGAAATCTTTGACAAATCGCACGTCACAACTAAATCTTTTATTTTATAGAATTCTTACTTGTTCACTCGAATGGCAATCGAATATCTTGTTATGTTGCTGTCGAATAAATTAACATAATTTGGCCAATTCTTCTTCGAACACGAGTTCAAGTGTGAGTACAAAGTTGGAAAATGAACTCCAAAAGAAAATTTAGCAAAAGAAATAATTTTATTTGTAAACTTTACATTCTATTTTCACAATCTTCAAGGTTCTTTGTAGATTACGCCTTGTTGCAGCTTGTTTTCCCAAAAGACGACAAAAAATAGTCCGCACCACGTTGAAAATTGTAAAATCACAAAAGTTCAAATTTCTTTAAATTTTAAGTTCAATTGTTTCCAATGTCGTACTCGATATAACATATGTGACCCAAGAAATTTAAGTTAATATTCAGAAATAATTTTCACAAAAGCTTGAAAATTAAGCGTGCAATTCATTTTATTTCTGAAACCTAAAACTGTCGACATCCCGCTCAAACAATGCCGCGAGGTGTGAATTTCATTCAATTTGGTTAGGAGAAGACAATGAGATCAAAGATTTGAACGCTATGTTATTCGATCTAGTAGCCTTGGGAACGAGTTTTATATGTGCACGAAAGTCGTGAAACCACCCGGTCATGTATATACAAAATCTGCCCTTGCTTACTCACCCAGGAAACCAGCTTTTTTCCGATGATGGCGGTCCGAGCAGATGTAAGCCGATTGCTTTGTAGAATGTAACTGTCTCATGAACGTAGCCACCCGGGTTGACGTAAGCAGCCAATGGACCCTTTTGTGACATACTGAAGTATAGAAAATAGCAAATAAATACAAAAGTTTGGAAATCAGTTTAGAAATTATGAAATGTGTTAATATTAGAATGGTGAAAATATCAGAAGGGTTAGGCACAAAACAGATCTTTTAAAAATCAGCAAAAAACCCATTCCCATTATTTCTTTAAATTTCGTGTAAAATGTCAAATACTCCCTATCCAAGATTTCTTATAACTATTGGGTGATCCAAAACAATGTCCCCACGCACCTTGAAAAAGTTGCTATGGAAGTGCTTTAGTTTTGATAATTTATGGAAAGTCAACATTAATGGCTTTTTCAAAGCGCAGCAGTAAAAATCCCCTATTTCTGGTTTCTTTGAGTATAACTTAAAGAATATTGGGTTGATTTTGGCAAACATGGCATCAGCTATTAATTGAAGTCTCTTACATCAACGTGAAGCAAAATCAAAATCATTAAAACTAAAGCTTCCCCACAGCAAGTTTTCAAACGTGGGGACATTTTCTTGGGCCACCCGATAGTAAAACGGGAGTGTTTACATGAGTCGGGATATCCCACCTGGCCGAGATGTTTTTCATCCCGTGTTTACATGAGACACACATCTCCGGATGGGATGAATTTTGGCAACCTCTTGTCTTGTGGTTTTCTTTGTTTCAAATTTTCCGCTCGCGCAGTGTTGTCAATTTCACCCCGGCCAGGTAAGATATCTCGGTTGTTTCTGTTTACATGGGAAATTTCATTCCGGCTGAGTGAGATATCTCGGCTTGCCGAGGTGAGGTTAAAACGTTCCGGCAACCCAGGGTGGGATAAAACTCTCTTATAAACACGAGATGAAAACAATACACGTTTCTATAGGCATCCGGGATATCTCGGCAAATATCTCACTTAGCCGGGATATCTCAAACATGTAAACATGCCATAAAACTTGGAAATCGAAAAAGCGTTCTTTTCCATTTAACTCTGTTGATATCTGTTGATATACAGCAGATATATGTTGATGTCTGTTGGATCATCTGCAGATCCAACGCTACCTCATCTAGCTTTGTCCAACTTTACTACCCGTTTCTCGTCTCTGCAGTGTCCTTTTTATTTGTTATACTAAATAACTTATTCATTGATTGTAAGTGTCATTTGAAGTAGGAACTCGAGGACCTTGTGTCTTTTCCCATGTCAAATAACAGAGAATCTGTTTTTAATTCAACAGTTCGTTTGTATTTGTTTATATTAAGTTACTTTCATGATAAATAGAAAAAGCTATATGTTATAATTACTACCATCATGAAACAAAATGAAAACATTTACAAGCGTTTACCTGAAAAGATCACATTTGTCAGCAACGGGATTTCCACATTCACAGCAATCAAGTTTCGAGCACTGTATAAAATTTGAATGTCATTTAAAGCTAAGCTATTTCAATGTTAATTAATTGCCTGTTGAACATGAAGCATACAGTTGAATCTCCGCCATCTCGAGCTCTAAATAAGAACAAAAATCTGTTCAAGAAAATATGTTTTCGAGACAACCAAAGCTATGCAACACTGAAAGCTCCAAAGAGATGTACATAATAGTTCGAGTAAAAGGGGGATCTATTAAAAATGCAGTACAGTTGGACCTCACTATCTCGAACTTTCAAGGGAAATGAAAATATGTTCGAGATGGCAATTTTTTAAGATAACTGAAGCTAAATCAACGCTGAAACTCTCAAGGAATATACAGGGCAGTTCGAGTAGAAATTCACTCCATAAAAGAGAAATTGATTAAAGCGAGTTTTGAAGATACCCCAAAGCTAAATCAACACTGGACGCTCTAAAGTGATAGATATACAGAACAATTTGAGTTAATCGGGAATTCGAGTTAATCGGTAGTTCAAGTTAATCGGTAGTTTGAGTTAATCGGTAGTTCAGTTAATCGGGAATTCGAGTTAATCAGTAGTTCGAGTCAAGCGAGTTTGAGTTATAGAGGCTCAACTGTATAAATAGCAATCATTAACGCTCATTGTGTGCGATAGTTAGAGAAACAAATTGTAGTTTGATAAATAACACATCGAGTTGAGGGGTTTTTCATTTTATTTCTGGTACAACAACTCTCCTATCTTGAGCTTCTCACACTTGCACCCTCACGACTTAGTTTTGTGTTCTATAACAGACCACATGGGCCCTCAAACAAAACCCAACTTGGCAAAAGCAAAATCCAATAATTAGACCAAAGTAACCAGATAAAGTTTGTAGTTTTGTTCATTTTGATTGGTTATCGTGTAAAATATGTTGCCTACTTGACGTTGCTGTGTGTAAGAGGCCGGAATACCTTGTTCTTCAAAATCTGCCAAGGTTATCGCAATATGAATGGTATTTTGCGTTAAGAATGAGACTGTTGCTTCACGTTGCACACTGGTGATGCTTTTAGCTAAAGATACAAAGGCCCAATTTACACAGCGAAAAAAATTTAGAACGAGCTCGAATGAAATTTACAGTGTAAACGAGTTTGTCGTACTAAATTTTATCCATGCCGTACCAAAAACAATCCATAGTGTAAATGGGGCGAAATATTTTATGCCTGATACCTTTTTCATCAGATCGAGTTGCCGCCGAAGCCTGGTAATTGGACAGTTAATTTCAAGTAATGATAATCGCAAAGTATCATGCAGAGGCAAATTTGATGTCAACCAATTGGAGAAATCTAAAATAGATAAACATTATTTTCATTTTGAAATTCTTTATAAAGGGTAACAATTTCAGATCATTGTTTTACAAATGAGCTAAAATAACAACATGAAGACAATAATAAGAAAACCCTATTTACAATAATTAAAAATTAATGTTGGATATCTATATAATATAAATGTTCCAACAAATCTAAGGAGTATTATATAAAAGTCTATGACTTTTTATCTAGAAGCATATCCCGTATCCGACCAACTTCGTAACCCAGAGCTATTTTATTCAGAAGAAATACCTGCAAATTTTGCGTAAATTTATGCGAGCTTGTAAATTTATGCCGCATTAAAAGAAATCATTTTTTGAATCCTACATTACCTAATCGTTATTCATATTCGAATTTTGAATCTCTCGAGACTCAGTCGAATGTTGATTTCCATGATTATTGTTTCCCGTACGCCAATGGAAACGCATAACCGCCAGGTAGGTACAAGGGGTATTGGGGGATATTGTAGGAAATAGCCCTCGGCACGAGGTTGGTATCCCACAGCAATTTTCAATTCAAACAGAAATTTTAGATCCCGTATTCCGCTCATTAACAATCGCAAATCCAAGAATGAGAGTTTCGTTTCTTTTTCAGAAATTTTAGTACTGAAAGTTTGTTAAACGTTTCTTGAGTTCTAAACAAGACAAACACGTTTATTCAAAGATCCAAACCGATAGAACATTATGTAAGCACATGGGATAAGAATTTATCAACATCAGTACGGATACAACATGTTTCTATGAAGGCCTTTCAGAACAAAACCAACAACAATAATTTCATGGAATTTTCGTAAAATAGCAATGACAAATTGAAAACATGACATATCTTGTGGTAGCTATGGTTTAAAATCTGAGTCCTGGTATTTTTGACAAGTATCTCAGTTCTAGTTTCTTGTAACAGATTTTAGACTAGGCCCTAGGCCTCGAACCCTTGCAACTTGGTTTCTTAAAGAATTTGTGTACTCAAAGTTTTGACAAGTTAATAGTGAAAAAGTAGTTCCCATGTTAAAAATATATGTGAAAAAGTAGTTCCCATGTCAAGAATACATATGAAAAGGTAGTCCTCATCTCAAAAATATATGTGAAAAAGTAGTTCCCATGTCAAGAATACATGTGAAAAGGTAATCCCCATGTACCTAAAATATATGTGAAAAAGAAGTTCCCATGTCAAGAATACATGTGAAAAGGTAGTCTCCATCTCAAAAATATATGTGAAAAAGTAGTTCCCATGTCAAGAATACATGTGAAAAGGTAGTCCCCATCTCAAAAATATATGTGAAAAAGTAGTTCCCATGTCAAGAATACATGTGAAAAGGTAGTCCCCATGTACCTAAAATATATGTGAAAAAGTAGTTCCCATCTCAAGAATGAATGTGAAAAGGTAGATACCATGTACCTAAAATATATGTGAAAAAGTAGTTCCCATGTCAAGAATACATGTGAAAAGGTAGTCCCCATGTCAAAAATATATGTGAAAAAGTAGTTCCCATGTCAAGAATACATGTGAAAAGGTAGTCCCCATGTCAAAAATCTATGTGAAAAAGTAGTTCCCATGTCAAGAATACATGTGAAAAGGTAGTCACAATGTACCTAAAATATATGTGAAAGAGTAGTTCCCATGTCAAGAATGAATGTGAAAAGGTAGATCCCATGTCAAAAATATATGTAAAGCTAACCATGATAATTACTAGTCGAATTTCCGCACAAATGAGAGCAAAATAAAGTAGGAATTAAACGAAAACACACATGTCGTCTCAACTTCCGTTGTGTTGTAAAGGTATCATTTCTCATCTCGTTTCATTTCCTATTAGAGATTTTCTATATATGGTAAACATAATGAATTAAATTAATTGTTTTTTGATGTGACATTACATTAAAGTTAAAAACATGATTCCGACGATCACAATCTTGTCTAAATTGCGGTCGTAGGAGACCGGCGACGTTTAAAACCGTTTCAAAATAAGTACGGATTGGCCTTGCGTTTCCGTCCTCACGAAGTAAAGGGAGCTTAAGTAACGACGATGGCAGCGTCAACAAGAATTTCGTATCCCTTTATTTTTGACAGTTAATTTCAAAACGATAAACTGAAAGCGTGCAAACGTAAATCCCTAAGGAGATCCTGAAGGTTTCTTTCAGAATTTACATCGCCACAACATGTTTTCAGTTTTCAACGCAACATAATGGCCGTTCCCAGTAAAATTATTTGGTATTACGAAAGATGTTGCTACTTGCCGAATTCTGAAAATGGATTAAACCTTATTGATATGGAAAGAGTGAGAAAAATGGCTATCCAAGCAAATAGGAAATTAGGTTTATTTTGGCGATTTAACATGGCGTCGTAGCTGACGTTGCCATCATAGCTGCTTAAGCTCCGTACTACCGTTCGAAACTGTGTCTATTCAAAAGGGTTCCGAAGAGTCTTTCACTAATTTTTCCGGGGATCTTATCGAATATTTAAATTTGAGAAATGCTCATCCGAGTCCTACAGTCTATGAATTCTTTATCTCAGTCCACGGATAAATTTCACATTCCCAGTGCCAAAATAAGCAAATCCTTCTATATCTCCTCAAGACCCTCAATTAAGTATTGTGTATGATACTGATACAACCGCATGTGGTGCGGATGAGGAAAAGACAGACCCGACAATAAAATATTATGGAATGTATTAGCACTACAGTATAATTGAATTTATAAAATTGAAAATGTGAAATTGAAGTTGTTTTAAAATTTTGGAAGTTTTGTAGTCCAGATGAATTTTTCAAGATGCATTTTTCACTGCCATTGAAAAACTAGCTAATCTCTTTAAAATATTTGTATTTCTTGACTACTTCCAGTTTTAATTATATCTCCAATTAATTTAAAATCAATTTAGACTATACACCATTTAGAATATTTTCTTTTTCTTAAATTTTGTTGTTCAAGATTAATGATCTTATTTGCCATGGATGCTAAACCAGAAAATAAATAATTGCTTCAGTTTCATGCACCGTGCTGTATTCATAAATAATTAATGACTTTTTAGTGTTTTTGGAGAAATACATTATTACGTGCTACGTGCAAGACCAATATTACATTATTACGTGTTACGTGCAAGATAATTATTACATTATTACGTGTTGCGTGCAAGACCAATCGTCCAAAGTGTCCACATTGCTCCATGGACCAATGTAAAAATAAATAAAATAAAATAACCAAAAATTTTAATCGAGAAAATTGAAAATAGTTATAATTGTTTATAACAGGAAACTACCACACCTCTGAAGGAGAAATTATGGAGTTAACATAAATTCATGTCGCTTTAAAAATCAAACATGTATTTTATTTAAAACCTTGACTGTGGAGAAGACAAATCTCAAATATTTACAAAAGAATTATTCTAAACAAAAAATGAAAACACCCACAACCAAGTAAATACCACTTTTTGCTATTATTATCAGACAGTTTTACCAAGACATACTCATTAGTCCACTATTACGCAGGACCTAAGTTACAACAATAGACGACTACGATAAAGAATGGCGAGAAGAGAATTTTACCAAGATTCTTTGCGTTTGATTTACAGATCCTTGATGATTCTATAGGGATTCGAAGACAGAACGCACTGAATTTGGGAAAAGTCCCCCACAGCCATCTTCAGTTAGCGCAACCGACAATTCCGCTAAAAATGGCCGAAGGGATATTATAACCAAGATGCAATGCGTTCTATGAAACAGCAGTTAATTCTATTGCTATCCGATACTCGAGCGCATTGCATCTTGGTAATAATATCACTTCCGCGGAATTGTGTATTGTCTATTCGGAAAAGCCTCCTAGCTTTAAAGACCAAAATAATAATGAATACAACTCACCATTCGGACGCGTTGGTATCGCTGATGTTTCCAAATTTTTGTTCCACTGTCTAATTTCATCCATAATTTGATCCATTAGCTCATACTGTTAAAAAAAGTATACACAGAATCGTTACACATTTTATGGAAATTGTGCATATGCTGAAACGTGAAAAACCAACTACATTCATTTTTTTTGTCAACCCTTTCACCCCAGGAAGGGCAATATAGCCCATTGACAAACAACGTATAACGTCATATTTTCAGGAGGTAAATGCGGGCAGAACTTTATGTTAATTTAAGATTAATACAGCTTAGTTTCTTTTAGAAGAAAGTGACTGCAGCAGCAAAAATCGAAAGTAAAAGTTCCATATTAAATAAACAAAGCATTCTACATATCAAACCTGTGTCATATCCAGCATCTTAAAAATGTTGTTTAGCTTAATATAACTGCCAAAATTTGGTTTTATGGAGAATGTATTGTCTCATGGATTGCTATAAAAAGGCACAAAACATTTGTGACCAATCAAATTCAGTCCAGCCCTGAAAGTTGTAACTGAATACTGAGCATAGGAGTTTGGAACATGAAGACTGGGAACTGCATAAAAACAGATCTTCTACTCAAAGTTTAAAATGGTAAAGGTTTATGCGTTCGCAATAACAGTTGCTTTAATGTGTGCACGTTTTTTAAGCATATAACTAAATTAATCAGAGCATTGTTTCACTAGTCGCTCTATACAAACTTACATCTCCAAATCCCATAAAAATGATTTAGCTTCTCAAAATCTCAAGAACAGACAAAACGTTTGCGTCATATTTTTTAATGTTTTCCGTAGCACGAAAACGTTAAAAAACCAATAACCACTGGGCAGACAATGAAACTATAAGCCTAATATTTCAAAACAATACTGAAAACAGTATATATTAAAAACAGTAAATATTAGTTTCTCGTGAGTGGAATTATCTGACGAACAAATATCATAATATAAGTTTTAGTTTGGTTAATAGTCTTTCGAGCTTTCTAGGTTTTAGAAGGTTGCAGAATGGTTGCAGAATGGTCGCAGAATGGTCGCAGAATGGTTGCAGAATGGTCGCAGAATGGTTAGACTTGCACCAAGTCTAAAGAATGGTCCAAACATATCTATGCTCTGGGGAGAATGAGTTATTTAGGGGTGGTATCATCATTTTTATTAATTTTCAACCATACACGCCACCATTTCGAACTGCCCTTATTTCAGGTTTGTTGTCGATCCTGCCCTGACCTGGGGCCCATATATTAGTAAAACAGCCCTATTGCACGATCAACACATTAAGAACGTTTTGTGTGAAAAAGACGACCTGGTTAGCTTGTATACCAGTAAATGACCAGCCACCAAAACGGAAATAGCAAACTCCCCAAAGAAAGCAAGTTTAACGGGAGAGTTGTGTTTTCATATGGACATACTATTGGCTATAATGATATCTTATAAAACACTTAGTTAAATTATTGATGATTTATGTTTCTTTTTATATGTATATTTAAGAAGATTTATGTTTCTAAAATATTGCAATAAAAGATCTATTAATGAGACTGGTTATTCATCTAAAAACCATCTGGCTGATTTATACCCTTGGTATAAAGATACGTTAATGATGGACATTACTTTAACTGCAAAATGATTGAAAACGTCCATAATTTGTACAGTTTAAAATATCGAGGGTACAAAAAAATTGGATTTTTATAGCTTAGGTATTGTACAGCGCTAAAGAATATATCTCCAGTAGATTTTGGCGCTTTGTAAAAAATTATGGTTATTGATATCAATGAGAACAAAGCAGGCCAAGAATTTGAATTTGATTTAGGGGAAAATCATATACATAATTTAAAAGTGAAATTAAACGTTTTACCTACAAAATAGGAAATTATAGTTATCTTTTAACAAGAAAAACAAAAATACTTACTGGATTGTATTGTCTGTACACCCAATATGGAAAAGCATTCAAACTCGTTGTTGCAGTCTATACAGAAGAAAAGATGGTTAAATAACTATCTTACATAGACAATGAAGATTATTTTTATTTCTCCATAACTATATGCTCTCAAAAAATGATACTCTTTTCTTAATAACTCACTTCTCCCTGAAAACTCCAGAAAGCACCCAATAATCCTACACATGAAAGACATAACAGATAAAAGACAATACTAAAAGACAAGGCAGAAACATATATCGTTCTAACAAAGAAAACTCAAAACTGCAATTGAATTTAGCTGTGTACTGCCCCTGCTAAGCCTCAATTTATTAAATTACTTGCACGAAAGTTTTCAAATTTAAAACTGGTCTTGCACCCTCTTTTCGTGAATATGGCATCCCATTCAATGATCTTCTTTGTTCAATGATTTTAAATTATTAGCACCAATTACTCAATTTTTGATTTTGCGGAGCAGAATTGATCCGTTTTTGATTTTGTATTCTCATTGAAACGATTTAAAACGGATTGATTTGAGATCCAAGCGGATTGATTTGAAAACGCTGTTCAAAGTGGGGGTGATTTGAAAACGGATTTATTCGAAAACGCATCGTTTTAATGGAAACACTCAAAACGTAGTTGTTTGAAAACGCTGCAACAAGAACTACCAACTTTTGGCGCCAATTAGCATGCAAAAACGTTTTTGTGAACAAAATTGAAAACAGAGTAATGGAAACAGCTCCATTTTCATTCGTTTTCACGATGTCGAAAACGGAGTAGTGGAAACGGTCGTGCCTTTTTGAACACGGGGTGATTTGAAAATGAGAAGAAAACGGAGTATGGAAGCAAAGCCTTACTTTGGTTTTTTAGAGAATCGCCCATTTTATGAATAATGTTTCGCAATTCATTGGGGGCTTCATAATTCTGTGTTCCCGGTTTTAGCTGAACCGGTTTTAGCTGAACAGGCTAAACGTGGGTCGTTCTGCTCACAGTCAATGGGAATTCTTTCTATTGACTATGATCTGCTTCAATACGTTGACTTACCCATTTTTCCAAATTATTTGATCATCAAAATAAAGTGAATTACAGGCCCGTTGGAAAATGTTTAAACTTAGGGAGTGGGAAGACAACATTTTCAGGGCATTTTTGGAGGGCTATCAAGAGCCAGTACAGGGTCTAGAATGAACGTCACGGGACGGAGCTGGATCGGACGCCGGGGTAAAGATTTGTTGAGACTCTCGGAAAACGCTTTTTTACGGATTTACAAAAATAGCTGAAATGTTTTATACCAAGGTCTTGGAAAAAGTTGTGTGTGTTTTAAAAAGCAAGTTGTCAAATTTTAATGAAACGTTTTTCAAACACGAAAAAATGTACAAGAATTCTCAACGGAAGATTCTCACTTTTATGGGGATGATCATAAATTTTTCAAATGGCTCGGTTAGGTGGTCACGAATCGTCACGGAATTTTGACTTCGTAATTAAATCATTCAAATGTACTTCGTCATGCCCTTTTAACAATGAAGCCTTCAGATTTTAAAATCGATAAGAATTGAGTAAATATCCTTCCCAATGATTGGCAGACGATAATTTTTTCAATAGGAATAACAAAACTATTCTTCGTTGCCAAGAAATGTTTGCCAAAAAACAAATGCGGCAAAAATGATCCAGTTGTGATGAGTAATCAAAGAAAAAAATTAAAACTAAATTCAAAAGAATAACTCCAAAACACGCAATCCAAAGAACAAATGTAACCAAGAAATGAGTCCAGCCAAAAAAGTATAGCCAAGTAACGGGGGTAGTTAAATAAAATAAATGGCAAAATCAAATGTTGAAGATTTTGAGTGAAACACAACATAAATGTTGGCTATACACGAAAAGTTGAACATTAAAAATGGATGGTTTTATAAAATCTCAGCGGCGCACTCTTGTGCGACCGTACCCCCAGGGAATTTACGGGATAAATGATGACAAAAGTTTGCGGCGAAAAGCTTTGTCCCAGAAATTAGCCTTAATTCAAATTATCTTCATTGCATCTTCATCAGAATCGGGTTGGTTTATTTCTAGTCTCAGGGATCAAACATGGGATCAAAATTTTGCTGTATTTGTCCGCCCATGGAATAGCCAACAATTGTAATACTGTTTTTGGTTAAGAATAAATACTAAAATGGACAGAGAGCATTGGACATGTCTCTTAAAAGCAACGTAATTTTAGCGGGTTTGTCATCACCAGTGATGATAAGTTGATTTATTTTAATTGAATTTTAAATTTAGTACATTTGGATTAAGAAAGATGACATGCTAGTCTACATCAGACTTTCTTCAAGTCTATTTATTTTTTAATCCGATAAAACGAGAAAAGGAGAACTGAAAAAAAAAACGGAAAGTAGTCTACATCATTAATTAGACTTCACAAATAATTTAAATTAAAAAACACTTTTGGAAAACATCAAATCCTATGTTTAAAAATACCAAATATATATTTGTAGTTTTGTCCGAATCAGTGACTGGTAACTACCGGGTGTCCCAAAAAGCTACATGTTTCCAATACTGCTGTGAAGGAGCATAAGTTTTGATTATTTGGTTTCTCCTTGAGTATTATGGAAGAGGCTTCAACTTGAAATTTGATACCTTGTTTCAGAAAATTGACTCAAGAATCGATGAGTTACTCTGAACCAAAGGGTAAATTTAGTGTTTTTGCAAAAACAGAGGTTTTCATAATGATACTTAACCTCAATATCATGTGACCAGATGAATTTCTTGATTTGCTTTGTTAACTTTGAGCTGAATTATCTAAAGTCAACATTAGTATGTCAAATTCTGAATTAACCATCGCAAAAGAAATTAGATTTACTCAATAATCAAAATATTCATCATAACTGCTTTGGAGTGAGGTCAAATTTTTTCAAAATATATCCTCCTTGATCAAGTCAAAGAGTGAGCTTTTCATTTTGTCTTTTTTTGTGTCATTACCTTCAAACAGCCATTAAATTTCAACATTTCATCATGTTTCCCATTTATGCATCATTAATCTTCAAATGTTAATTTCAAAGCTTCTTAATTTCAAAGCTTCAAAACTCTCGTTATTATTTGGCATAACTCAGCGGTTATTCAGTTGATTTTGTCAACCAAGGTATCAAACTTTAAGTTGAAGCCTTTTTTCTAGGACACGCGGTAGTATAACAGCGGAAATTTTGCATTACAAAAGATTTCAAACACGACAATGCAATTTGCCACTCTAAAGAATATATTTCACATCTTTAAAGCAACGAAACTAATCATAATAAACGAAATCATAAAGTTTTGCTGTCTTTGTTTACTTTGATTTTATCGAGTGCGATACTAAGTGTGAAATCTATACTTTCAAATCGCAAATAGTATCATTGTCGCGTGTAAAACCACAATATTTTGTTGTACAAAATTCTTCTACGTTGATTGGTATAACAATGAATGATGTTGTAAAACAAAAAATCAGCTATGCACATGATAATGCGGTTAATCACCTTAAAGAACAAATTTCACAATTTCAATTCCAGAGGTGTGAAATCTTTTCTTTTAGATCGCAAATCGCATTGTGAAGAACAGGGGGAATTTTGTAAAACAAAAGATATGGTTTTAAACATCAAAATAAAATATTTATTTTTATTTGAAAGAACAGGTTTCACTTTGAGTGCACTCAATCAAATCAAAATAAACAAGGAGAGCAAAACTTTACGATTTCGTTTGTTATGATTTATGATAGCATTGAAGGTGTTGAAATCTATTCTTTACAGTGACAAGTCGCATTGTCATCGCATTGTCATGTTTAAAACAGCAATATTTTCTGGTACCCAGGGTAAATTCCCCGCCATTGCGAAACTTAAATTGCTTGTTTTAGGCATCATGTAGACTAGAACTCAATTCGATTATTAGCTATTTGCTCAAGTTTGAAAAATCTCACAAAAGTAACCACTTGACTTTTTGTAAATATTCATGTCCGGTTTCCGCTCAAAAATTTATCCTTTTTGTTGGACATGGGTCTGGTTGGAAGTACCAAGTGCTTCCGATCACTAAGGTATAAAAAAGTAATAAAATCATTTTATTAGCATGCTTGTTTTGCAAAAAATAAAATAGTTTGAACGCCTACGGGTTAAACATAATTTTAAAAAGGATGTCATAGAAATGCGAATAGGAGGTAATCAATCCTTTCGAATTTTAAACATCCAAGTGGCACAAATTCTATCAATTTTTAAACTTAATTAATTAACAAATTAATTAACTTGTAAGTAATAAATTAATTAACTTGTATTTTCAACCACCAATTGCAGTGAGTTCTAAAAAATTATAACAGCCAAAAAAATTTACTCTTGAATTTTTACCCAAGTGGTCAATTCTGTAAAAATCTAAATTCCTAATAAAAGATGAATGCATTTGAATTCTAAGCTCCCAAGAAATGAATTTGTTGAAATCATAAATTCCTGAAAAATCAGTTCCTTCAAATTCTAAACACCCGAGTGTTAAATTTAATCAAATTCTAAACTTCCAAGAGATTAATTCGTTTGAATTCTAAACTCATTTTCAGTTTTCATTTTCATTTATAAAAAGGAGGTAATCATTCATTTGGAAAACTGGAATCCGAACTCTCGAAAAATGAATTCATGTGAATTCTAAACTAGCAAAAGATGAATTTGTTAAAATTATTAAACTCTTAATTACAGTAAATTCTTTTAAATTTTAAATTCCTAACTCATCAATCCTTTCTAATTCTAAACACACAAGTGGCAATTCCTATCAACTTCTAAACTTCTAAGTAAGTAAGTAAGTAAGCAAGCAAGCAAGCAAGCAAGCAAGCAAGCAAGCAAGCAAGCAAGCAAGCAAGCAAGCAAGCAAGCAAGTAATCAGCTACAGTAAAAACGCAATCGAGAAGACGAGCTCTCCTGGAAGGGCTGGCATAATCAATTGAATTCGAGTGAAATGATGGGCGTGGAATGACTGGCGTAGGTCTGGCCCTCTTGACAAAAGTCATGTAAAAACAAGCTGAAATTCACTTCGCCTGGCAAGACTAGCCCTAGCAGAATGGCTGGCTCACCTCGATATAAATAGGCCTTTTTAACATAAGAATCTTGTCAGCTTGAATTTCATAATCAGTTTTTATTGCATAATAAATTAAATTAACATGAATTTAATAAATTTGTATTTATTATCAAACCAAAAATACTTACGTCAATAGAATCTGGCTGAAAAATTGATCCTTGTTCATATTGAGGCAGTGTCTGCAATGCAAAAAAACCCTTTCAGTATCCTGATGTTCCATTTATATTTATTTAAAGAGAAATTTTATCTGCAGTATGAGCGCGACCAGGAAGTACAAAAGACACATCTTTTTAATCTTTAGAAAACAACAACCCTTTCACCTCTAGAGGAGAAACACGTAAAACATCATACTTTTTGTTTTTGTTTTTGTTAAAATTTATATTAATTTTATATATTTCAACGTTAGTTTATCTTATACATTGAGTAAGTTTGTAAGTGCTACCCCCTGCAAAATAAAACTTAGATAGAATTTGCCTGTAAATTGCAAATAAATCCGGGCAAGAAACGGTTAAATTTAAACGTAAACAGTTCTGCTTCAAAATCAAAGCTTCAATAATAATTAGCTTATTTCCATGTTTAGCCAAAAGGCCAAGAACAAACATTTTTAAACTAATCAAAAAGATATTAAATGCAAATATCAAAACTAATATGTAAAACAGAGACAGGAAAACATGGCGGTTGCACGGTCACTGGCCGGAGGAAGATTGAAGAAAACTTAGGAAAATTATGTGCCCCACCAAAACCACGCTTACAGTCCATTCATTAATGAGGAACGTTTCTAAGATCAAATTTTAAGCTCGGAGGAAGATTGATAAATTTTCTGGAATATAATGTAAAATAAAATACTTTTATTCAAAAATTTTTCGAATCATGCACGAATATTCTGGTGAATATAAATGCCTTTGTTGTTATTGTTAAATCATTTTTCGACATAAAAAATTTACCTTTGCACTCCAATACTCGTAAGGATAAACTTCAAGATAATTTCTAGCTATGATGACTAATCCTTGAGCTTTGAACTGCAAATAAGAATAAATCAAATGAAAAAAACACTTGAGCCTTAAGACTTGGGATAGTTTCTTAGACTAAAAAATATAGATATGGAAAGATTTCGCTTCATCTGTTATTCGCTTCATCATCATCATCATCATCATTTTTATTCGAGAATGCAAAACGTTTACAGATAAATGGATATACCAAAATTAGATCTAAAATTTGCATTCTACACGACCCAAGGGAAGTAGAGCTCATCTGGCTTGGATCGTAAACAATAATACTAATAAATCTAAATACAATAGATCACAATACATAATTGTTAAAAAAAAGTAGTTTGAGCACAAACAGCAACAGCAAAAAAATGTAATATGGTTAATAATTATGAAGAATATGAAGATAATAGTTCTGAAGATTATAAAGATACTTATTTTGATACATATAGTTTTAATAATGTTGTAAGGTTGTAACACTGATTTTGATTAGTATTTAAAGATAACTGGTTTTTTTTATATTTAAACAGTGTGTATTATCACATAACAATAAAATTTACACTTTGTATCTTCATAAGCAATTCACCATTCCGAGCTGTCAATCAAATTCTCACCTGGCGTAACAACTGTTGTGAGGTCGGACAAGCAGACAAAAAAACTTGGACAAAATGATTAAGAGTTCGAATAAGCATAAAACAAATGGATTTGACAGCTCGGAAAGGTGCATATACTAGACATGGCACATAACACTGCAATCTAACAAATTGCGTAACTTTTTGTTTTAAAGTTAACTTTGGTATTTTGAGGTATGGGAAACAAAATGAGCCCATGGGATTCTTGGGCGTGGCTGATGACGTCATCAAATATTTATTTTTGCCACTTTATTTGTGTTTTGAACAAATGTTCAAATTTTTTTACATCTTTTGATTGTTCTCGAGATTATAAACCACAAGGATAATGATGTTTCATTCAGAAGAAAAATTGAAGGCAATATACTGCAGTAACCTTTTCGTCAGCAATAACAATATTAACCGTTGTTTCTTGACCCTGTGCATCCTAAAAAAACAATTCATGGTAAAAATGAATTATTTCTCATCTAGTTTTTATATTTTTATTTATCAATCTCATTTATTATTTTGTTTCATTTACCAAAGGTTAAAAAATTAATTGTTCATTTCTAAAGTAACTTTAAATAAATTCTGATTAAAATTATGTTGACTATGTAATCAAGTTTCACCACAAAAAACAGTCAAATCAAGAATTCTTTGTCTTTAATTTAGGCATCTTTCTTATAAAAACAGACGTATTTGTAACCTTAATCTTAAAAACATCCTACCAATCCTCAAAAACTTAACGAAAGCTAGTGCAGATAAATTCAGTATTCGTGAAAACAGAAAACTCACCTGAGAAAGACATGCCAGAAAATGGCGAACTATAAATTCGTAAATTCGTTTCTCATTTCCCTAAAATAAAATGAAAGTGACCTAATAAAATTAAGCTGAACCCTTTGACTCCGGCCTATTGCCAAATAGCATAAAAAGTCATATTTACAGGAGGTAAATACAAAAATATCGTTACGTAGATTTCAGATATTTCAACGCAAGTTTATCTCTTGGATTACGTTTATTTGTAAATGCTACCCCCTGCAAAATAAAATTTAGATGGGATTTTCCTGTATCTCACGTTATTTGATCTGTCCATTGCTTTGGTTTCCATCTATTTCTTTTCTCTAAAGTCATCGTTACACATTCTTAGCAACAGACTGTTGATTGGAAACCTGCGCAAACGTCCGAACCAGGTTAACCGTTGCTTTTTTACTAGATCAAGAATTGCATTTTTCGTTCCAGCCTTCTTATGCAGTTTTTATATTGACACGCGGTCTATATAATTTACTCTGAGCATAGTTGTTAAACAATTGTTTTCGAACGTTTGAATGATATCTCCCTTTGTAAAAGTCCACGTCTCCCATGAATATATTGTGATTGAAATGATTTGTGCATAGTACAGTCGTATCTTCATTCTCATTGGTATAGTCTTGTTTGATCAGATATTATTATTCAACTTTCCAAATGCTATAGTCACTCATACTGATAACCACCTTAATTAAAACACTACACATGCCAGCAACATTTTCTTAAATTGCCGTCAGAACGGGCCATTCCATAGCTTACTGCACACTGGATGTTATAAGGTTCTTCTCTGCGGCGTTTTCCTGTACTGTACCAATAGTTAAATTTCAATTCCATTTCTTCTTGACAAGCGTTAAATTTTTAAGAAGACAGACACTCGCTGCAAACTAACTCTTTGTATCTTAAAAAATAGTCAGAGGAATATTATTGCAGTCCTGCTCGTACTAGCCTGCGTACAGACTCAACTACTTCTATTGCTAATCTCTTTCAACAATTTTAAATTATCTCTCTCAACAATGTTAAAATTTGAAAGGCGAACACTAGTAAATTAAAAGAAAAGAGATGATTCAATACAATGCACAATACCTGTAAATTGTTGTTGTATTTCGCTGGATGAATTGGAGGATGAGCGTTATCTGTCTTATGACCATTTCTTGGATTGACGCCTTGCTCAAGAATGTTTGCTGCAAATTCTAAATCAACGAAGAAGAGTTTATAAAAGCAATTTAAGCAATCGTCCATCATTTCTCTATTCACTGAAAAGTATTCAGCAAAACAAGATAATTTTATGATTTTAGCTTACAAAAAAATCTAAAACTCGATAAAAATAAATATAAAGAGCGTACATGAAAACATGTGACATGTACATATGAGGCCCCTGTAGGGGAGTATGTGGATATTAGATACCTCCTTTTTCAATGTGAAGTAAATTTCATGTCACGTGTACATGTGACGTGAAAAGGTTGAAATTTCCAGAAAGCTACATTTCACAGACAATTAAACATTCCATAATAAAAATGACAACGGGCCTAGAACGCACCTCCCCAGTTTGGGTCCTGTGTTTGATGCCGAACAAGGCCAGCAAGATCGAAATCTTTTGGAAACATATTGGTTTCTGTACGCGGGTAGCTGATAAATCTGCAAATAAAAGATAATCAAATTTCTCGTTGCTTATTTATTAACAGGTTTTGTTTATTGTTTACTACAACTAAAAACTAAAAATTTATACAAATAAAATACGTATGCCGGGGGATCCAAAAAAATATAACTGTTTGTAGGGATATGGCTTGAAATCCGTGAGAATCAAACTCCAAAATTGTATAAAAAACAATGCCCGAAGGGCAAACTTAGAATTTAGGATATCATGCAGTCGTATGCAGTCACGTTTACATGGTCAAAACTGGGAGAAAAATAGCTTTCATTCGTGAGCTTTCAGTTCAATGAAAAACCACAAATCCTTTCTAGTCCACGTATTGACATTAAAACAAGACTTGATTAGTGAATATTTCTAAATTATAAACTCCTGAAGCGCCATTAAAGTAAGCAAGTATTTAACTGTCAAAACATGGACTAAAAATATTATTTGAACTGAGAATAATTTTGTTTAAGTCAACTTTAAAGCTCACAAATTCAGGCAATTTTAAACTTTGGACCGGTAAATGTGGTTGCAGATGATTGGATGATATCCCAAACTCTAAGTTTGCCCTTCCGACATCGTTTCATGCAGAATTTGAGATTTTTAGTTTCACGGATTTTAAGCCACAGTTTTTTTGATGGGGGTAGTTTTTTTGGTAGTACATACACACCGGTTCATAAAAAAAATTTTAAAAACGTTTGTTAAACTAAATTTTTTACCCTTGAGTGTAAAGTTTTTCTGCTATCCTCATTGTCTCTTTCGCTGAAATTCTCATTTTTCTCGAGGCAAGTTTCTCGAGCTCCTGGTTATAAAATTAAAAAAATATTGGAAAAACAACATTTGAAAATTTGTGTTAATATTTTGTTTCTCTAATAGTAAAATCGATTACATAAAATATATATATAATATTCTAATAAACAAAAAATATATATATTAAAATAGCAATATTTCAAAAGGCTATATTTCAAAATATTTTCAACATTGAGTTTAGATCTCCGCTATTAAAAACTATTGGGTATTTGGCTTTAGCTTCATTGTCTATCAAATAATTATACTGTTGTTCTAATGTTTTCCCGAAGATAATTATATTGTTCTTAAGAAGTTGCTTCGCCTTCATCACTTAAAATAATACAAAATCCGAAACAGCTTGCAAACAAATTAAAAAAAAGTATAATTGGAAAATACTATTCGCAACACATATTAATTCAACGTGATTAAAAACATAATATATATAATAACTAACCATATATATAACTGTTTTTATCTTGCTGTTTACTGATTGTAATTGGTAATTTGCTATTATTGTAGTGTTTTAGTGTTGTAATTAATTGCCTGCTGTTATTTTTTCAAAAATTATAATTTAGCAGTCCAAACTTGATAAGCTCTGCTTCCCTTGGATCGCATAGAATGCGAGTATTTTTTAGATTTTACTTTGACATAAAACTCTTGTATTTTACGAATAAAATTTGATTGAATTTGAGCATCAGTTTCTTAATTTGCAGTTTCTTGATAGCGGGGGTCTACTTTAAAATACACTGCCGACCTCGCCAAAGATGGATCTTTTGGGACTAGCATATTTTAACAAGCTTCGAGTTATGAACTTCAATGAAACATTAAGAGAAAAATTGGGATTGCAGGAAAAGTTCGACTTCAGCAATCACTCGTTGCCTCTCGTGAAGTCTATTTTATATAATATTGAGCTAAAAAGATTTCCTTTCTCTGACAATAAAATCAATTACATAAAATATATCATGTTTAATATTTGACATATAAATGTATATTGAAATAGTAAGAATACTATACACAATATTTTGAATATCGAGTCAATAATTTATTATATTAGCTGAAAAATATGGAATATTAATTTTAAAAAAGAAAACTTACGACAGTATCAAGCGCAACAGGTCTCCATTTACTTTTCGGTTTTGACATCACACTGACAACAGTAGCTGTTGGATTCTAAAAACAAAACAGAACATCAAAAACCAACACTTATGAAACTTTTGAAGAAAACGATGTTTACCATTATGTAAACCATTATGTACCATTAAAGTTCATTACCATTATGGTTATAAAAATAAACGATGCTCCTGATTTGTTTTACGAAAATTAATTTCCAAATACATACATCCTGGCACATTTTACACAGAACACTGCAAACTCGCTCATGAAACAGTCTCCCTCTCTCCCAAACAAATTCAACTTTTACATCACTAACCGTATGGATGACTGCAAAACATAACAGGCACAGATAAAATAACGCATGAATAAAGGGAAATATCAATGTAGTTTTCGGACAAGGATGAAAACAGAAAAACAAAAAGTAAACTGCTTAACAATTATTAAAGTATAAACGTAACAAATGATTAAGGCCCTAATCTTAAAGGTCGCCCCTAATCTGAATTGAATGAACCATGGCAACGGCTAGCAACGCACAACAACAGCAACAGTTATTGTTTAGAGTTTATTTTTTGGCGGGCATTTTCAATCACATAGTAATGGCGGACAAGAAGCAGAAAATCAGAATAAATAAGTGAATACAATATCAATACATTTACCAAATGGCACATCCACATCAAATATAAACAACAACAACGAAAGTGAGAAATTTCAGTAAATCTTTGTAATACGTATTTTCAATGTTTGCACCGAGTGACCGAAAAAACGTTTTGACGTTTGAAAAGTCACCAAAATTCTAGTATGTTACCTATCAAGCTCATTTTTACGTTAACATGCCCAGGACCCAGAATGTCAATATCAAAGCAGAAATAAATTATATAAAACAGCAAACCAACAATTTAAATAGTAAATTTAAATAAACAAAACCCAACCTTTTATTTTGTAAAAAGCTTCGGAAATAAAGTCTTGGATTTGCTTGTACTGAAAAACAAATGTGAATTAATAAGAAAAACGCAATGCCTCTTTATGAGAATGAACTCGCAAGTTCATTATTTCACTCTCAAAAATAATGTAATTTTCAAAATTAAGAAATAATTGTATCGTGTTACCCTTTGCACAACAAATCCAAGTGTTGGAAATTGACAGCTTCCTGGAAAAGAATAATCACAAATACTGAAAAAAATAGAAAAAAAAACATGATCTATGCTTTGAATATAGACATGATCTCTGCTGTGAAAACGGCAAAATAAAATCTTGTTAAAATGAAACTTCATAAATTTCTTCACACAAAACGACATTTAATGCAAATATTCCATGTATGCAGTGGTGTAGAAGAGGGGGTGCGGGGGCCGATCCCGCTAGCTCTTCAGCAAAGGGCGAGAAGCCTTCTTCCAAGTTCTTATTTTAAAAAGTAATAGAAACAATAACAAATGGGCGTTTCAGAGTCAATGAAGGGCATGGCTTCCAAAAAAGGTTTCACGCTCCACACTCGATCCCGCAAGAACCATTGATCACTAGCCATTGATCACTAGCCATTGATTCAGTTTTAAATCACTCATGTATATTATATCACAGATGTTTAAAATTAGTTAAGTCTATTAAGTAAAGCAAATAGTTGAAATCTATTATATTGAACTGTTACTTCGAGATAGAGAATGTTCGAATGTTCGAATCAACGGGCAGTTATTTCACAAGAAAGCCTAGCAAAGAGAAATGTTAATTTATTCGAAATAGCGAATGTTCAAGATAACATACAGTCGAGATAGCGGATGTTAACTGTATTTTTATTACAGGAAATTCAAGTCATGTGACCAAGCTTTTGCAAAATATGCGTTTACAAACAACGTTGAATGTAAAGTAACAAAACAAACTATTCAAACAAAAACTTGAAGTATCTCGAAGCAAACAAGGGAACATTTTTCAAATTTCAAACAAAAATCAAATTGCATTCATATTTTATAAACACTTAGCAACATTGTTCTATTTAAAAGATAAACAACACTACTCTGCAGTATGATAAATTGATATGATGATTATAATTGTGCTTACGTTACATGCCGAGCGTCCCTAAAAACCCTGCATTTATTTTGCAACTTGATTGAAAAAAACTTGAGTCACAAAGCTTTATGTGAACCTGATAACTAACGAATGATGTTCTTCGAATAGAAAAGGTTCTTCGGAAAATTGTACTATTTCATATAACAGTGATTAATCGAATGCAATAACAATTAGCATGCCTACCATAACTGATCAGCTGGTCTGCCAGAACGTTAGGAAATTTCTTTTGCAACCTTAGGGTCTGAAAACGAGTAAATGCAGCGCCTAAAAGAATTTATAAGTTTATATTTAAAAAAACTCTGAAGTAAGTATTTACAAGAAACAAGAAGATTGCAATCATAGATTTAGTTTTTACTAACGTCCGCTTCCTCTTTTCGATGTGACTACAACTCACGATTCATTTTGCCTTTGCAATTTAACTCCCTGAAATACTCAGAACTCTTTATCACTTGATATAGTGATCCTGATATATAGTTGCGGGTATGTGCCACCGATGAGGATGGGTTGGATCGAAGGCTGTAAATTCTCTAAACATTTAGTAAATTCTCTAGTACAATTTTTAGCAAAAATGCTTTAATAGTAGGTTAGATATTAAGAATCCTCCTTAATGTTGGGTAGTATAGAATGAAGCACAAGACTATTTGCACCTAAGTTAAGTCAAATTTAATGATATAAATCAAATTCATGATTAATCCACATAAAATCTATCGTTGTTCAAGTATCCATGCATCAAAAACGCAAACAAAATTAAACAAAATGTTTAATTATGATTCGCAGTTATTAGTTTAATTTTGCTATAAAATAAAAATGATGCTCTGTTAGATGATATCAAAATTAACACGGTTAAATTAATTAACACGGTTAAGTTAATACGGCTAAATTAAATTTCGAATATGATTCGCAGTTATTAGTTTAATTTTGCTTTAATTAAGCAAACCATGTATCGTAAAATATTGAGTTAAGATTATAAAATAAAAATGATGCTCTG
>JAYJMH010000701.1:0-30101 GCA_036873815.1 Phacellophora camtschatica
GAAAGAAAACAAATAAATCAAATTATCCACGTTTTAATATCTTACCAATGATAAAATTTTAACTTTTTAACTTTACAACAGTAAGTAACTTTAACTTACAATAATTTTAATTTACAGCAGGTTATATTCTATTTTTATTTAAACTTTAATATGAAACAATAGTTAAATTGGAGCAAAACTGTCCAATTTAACACATCAAATACAGATAAGAAATCTTCTAAAGCCATTCCTCTTTTTTTTCCACTCTCTGAGTTCTTTCAGTTCTCTTTCGTTTTCTTCGATTGTCATTTTTAATGTCGCGTTTTCTTCTTCAATTTCTTTTCTTCTCTCTTCTTCTTCAATCAATCTTTTCTTTCCTTCATCGGAACTTACCTTCAGCATCTTGTTGTTTCTTTCCATTTCATTATTTTTATCTTTCTCGACAAGGACGTTTCTCTCTATTTCTTGCAGTTCTTGGATTAAGAATCTTCTAGCTTTTGTAAACCTTAACTTTGTTTTTGAAAGTTGAGTTTTCACTTTTGAGCATATAGTCTTCAGTACATTAGTTTTATCTTTCAATGATTCTATCTCAAGGCTTGCAATTGTTGATTGCTTTTGCAAGTTGTTGCTCTCGTTCTGAGAAAGTTGTAACTTTCTACTCTCATCAAGCTTTGCGGTCAAAATACTCACTTCAACTTTCTGTTCCAGTTCTTTATCTTTGCACAAAACTTCCAGTGCGGCAATTATAGATTTGTGTGCTAGGTTTGTTGCTGTAAGTTGAATCTCAGCTTCTTTCAGCTTTTGCTCGAATTCACGAAAATTTTCCATTTTGGAACTATCTTCTTTTGTTCTGTTTCGGAATTCTCCCTTTTTTACGTCATAATCGTGCTCCGAAACTTTCTTCATAGTTGACAAAGTTGCCAATTCGTAATCGCGCTCCAATGATTTCTTTTGCTCGAATATCTAAAAATAGAACAGTGTTTTAAATTTACCACGTTGAGATACAAATATGCTATAGACTAATTTGAATTCGGCGTTTCTAAACAATATGCTTGAAAACAGCTCTAATTAGACTAATTAAATTTTAAAAATATAATCATCGTTTAAGAACATAGTTATATAATGTTTTCTTACCAGGAAATATGCTTCAAATTTTGCATCTCTTGCTTTTTTGATCTCAGCAATTAATCTTCCATTCAAATCTTGGAGATTAGTTTTCTCTTCTTCCTTATGATTTAAAGGAGCTTCAATCGCTGTTATTTGCTGTTGAAACTTCTCGACTTTCTCTGCCAACAATCTTACTTGTTTACGATCTTTCATTGCGATATTTTATGCAATGAACAAACAAAATTTACGAAATACCAATGTGTTTGTGTCAGTGACTGACTATAGTAAGTGTAAATATAGTTTGAAACGCTCAAGCAAATTCGCCTTTTATATAATATTTAATCATCTGATTCTGACGTCAAATAAAAAAGTTTTAATCTGACGTCAAATTCCAATTTCCCATACTAAACAGCCAAGCAACCCTTTTTGTTACATTCAAACTCGCATAAATCGGATAGCTTCGGACCAAGGAAAGCTATCCGACGTATACACGAACTCTGACTGGTGCGAATTAATTTGAAAATAAAAACTCGGATAGGACTTTCAGCTTTTAAATTTTTCTAAGCTTAAGCGAATGTTTCATTTGTGCGAGTCTGACTAATGCAAGTTTGACTTTATCAGTCAAGAAAACGAAATGTGCATACACTTTGCAATTTCGAAGATAAAACCTGTCAAATTTTTTATTCTCAAAGCAATAGCCCCGAAGGGGGGCACTATGTATATTTTGAGAGCTGAGGACATGCCACCCAGAAATCTATCCATTTTCACGATTTTAACGACGTAAAAAAAGGGATAAAGTCGGGTATACGTTTTTGCAAAAGTGGTATAAAGTCAAGTATACATTTTTGCAAAATTGTTATAAAGTCGGGTATACATTTTTGCAAAAGTGGTATAAAGTCAAGTATACATTTTTGCAAAATTGTTATAAAGTCGGGTATACATTTGTGGAAAATTGGTATCAAGTTGGGTATACATTTGTGGCATAAAGTCGGGTGTAAATTGAATTAAATTCAATAGAATACATCAAGTGTGCCAAGTTTTCGTGCCAAACCTTGGCACTTTATAATAGTTTCAAAAAATCGTAAATAAAAAGCTTTACTTAATGAACTTAATTTTTTATTTTAACATTTTAACTTAACTTGGCCTTAATTAGCTTTTTACTATCTGTTAGACGCCAGCCTCGACAAATTAACTATTTGTATCTTACATGTGTCATAGATTATGTGTTAAAACATAATTTTAAGGTTCCTTTTTACTATATTTTAACAGTCCTAGGGTCTAAAGTGTCCCAGGCCCTTGCGGTTTGATTTATATATTATGCCTCATGTATTAGATCACAGTTAACCTGGGTTAGAGGTAACCCACCTCTAAAGGTTATATATAAGTTAAATCTAGCTTAGCTGTATTCACACGGAAAATCTAATCTGGGTAAGCTGGTTCTGGTGGGGGAGGGGGAACCCGAGTTTAACCTGGGTTAGTTTTAGCCATATAAATTGTTTTAGCAGTATGGACATGGCTGTGTGGTCGTGGGCTCGAATCCAACCAAGTTCATACTTGTTGTGAAAGTGTGAGGATTGAATGAAAACCAGCTTTTCTTTGTGATGGAATGAGGATTTTTTGCAGATTTTCTCTATGATACAAAGAAAGAAGCAAAAGGTGTTCTAACGAATCAGATTTTTTTACACAATGAGTCACGTTTCACGAAATAAAATATCTTCAATTCACTGCTCACGGACATCCTGAGTGGGCCAATCATGGATCACGAGAAAACCCTTTACCACCCTCCTTAAACCTCTTCCTGTTTGTCCTATGTATTGGCAGTTGTTAGTGTGATTATATGTATGCATTTGTTACATTGTATCATGTTGTATATTATGTTATTATACTATTAGCATTGGCTACGCGACATATTTTTTTTATATTTAAATGAAGATTTTATAGCTTTTGAAATATCCAGCATTAAATTGAAAGTTTGAGAGAAGTTAAACGATTTCTGTTTAACAAACGTAAATATTTTACAAAATTTTTTGTTTTTACTTGATGAATTGATGAATCAATGAGTTGAAGTCTTTATTTTGAACCTTTGTTTGAAAAAGAGGCTGGGTAAATAATCACGTCATCAAGTTGAACTTGGAGCAAGAGCCTCTGGAACTTTCCTCGCAATGGGTGGGATGTTTGGCGGCAAAATTGGGCTTTTTATGATGGACTGATCAACCAAAGTATTGAACATTAAACAAGATTGCAAATGGCATGAAATTATGTCGGAGCTTTAACAAAATATGGCCAGAGAGAGTAAAGTATGCCTGTTATTATTTTGCTTCATCATGTATCTTCTCACCTCAACAACAACGACAACGTTTGATGATGATACAATTATCGAAGAGAGCTTTGAAAAAGAATCCTTCCATCAGTCTTCTCAAATGACCAATCATTGTTTTAAAGATAAAAGGAAGTTAGTATAATAATGGCGACTTCAATATTTATCTTTTTTATGCTTTATTGTGTACTTAATAATGAGACTGCTGACTGGATGGAATTCTGTGGATGATCTGCCCCCCCCCCCCATTCTCCATCAAAATATTCGTTTAAAAAGAACCTTAAAAAATTCATGCAAAATTTCTTGTTAGTGCTGCAATAAAAATTGAATTATATTCATTAGCTTTTGATTGACGATGACAAATTTGAAATATTATAAATAACATAACCTGTTTGCAAAAAGTTTATGGCACTTGCACACCCGAGAATTTAAATAGAACAATAAGAAAACAATAGGCCTAAGCAAAAGAAAACAATAGGCCTAAGCCCTGAGATCTTGTCGAAAAGTGCCATAATCTGCAGACTGGTAACATAATGCTTTTAGTATTAGGGGGTTGCGCTTTTCTTGCTATAGCCACCAACTACTTTGAGAGTCCCTCATTTGAGATGTGCAAATTAGTCTGTTTATAATGAATATTATATTTATGTTATACTTATATGTAACTTCTCACTGTCAATTTTAATTTTAGTTTTATGTTTTTAAATGATATGATTTAGTTGTAGGCCTTATGTAGTCAGTCAATGTCCCGGTTGGCATGTTATTAGGGTAGAATCGGTTCAATCCGACTCTATTAGAAGTTAGATTGTCTTCATTACTCCTGTTTCCTATTTTCTGGCAACAAGATTGTTGATCGGTGGCCCGTAAAAGTCATGTTGAACCGGTATTGCATTTGAAACCAATGAAAAGGAAATTTGATTTGGGGACTCTTTTAATGGACATCTCTAAAAGGGACCATCATGGAATTTAGATTCTTTCAATATTTTTTATGTTACCCCTGCCACTCTAGTAAGGGGTATTGTGATATTCAAAAAGATTGTAGTTATGTATTTATTGTTTATTTTTTCCTTTGTATTTTGAAGCTGTGTAAATATTTTATTTCTTTAGTCTGATTTTTTAAACATTGTAAATCTCACTTAGTGGTGAAATAATACTTACTTACTGATCATGTTGCCCCTTAGGCATTGGCTGCTGACTCAGCAGACCAAATTTGTTCAGTCTTCTTGCATATCCTGCATAGCTCATGAAGGAAATCAGCATCAGTAAGGGAGGCAACAAAATTATTTGTAATTGCAATAAATGATGATAACTATTTTTTGTGTGATTTTATCAGAACAATGGGAGTATCTTCTATTTTTATTTGAGGTTGTTGTGTAAGTAAATACTATGTTTGTTTCAAGGTGTTGATATTTTGTTGATTCCAATCGTCAGAGTGTATTCCAAATGTTTTGCACGCCAAAAATTTGCCAAGAAGGTTTCAATGCCACGCCAAACAGAAAAGGTCAATATGACACTATTCAATGCCATTTCACTATGCCAAGGTTGTTTTTAAACATGGTATACCACACTAAGCTAAGGTGTCGCCTTTTAAACATTGTACACCACACCAAGGTGTCGCTTTGGTGCTTAATGCATACCAAAGATCTTTGTTGTATTTTCTTTCTTGTTGTATAAATGCATACCAAAGATTCGAGAATTCACCCTCAGGCCTATGATCTTCATTTCAATCTCATTGTAAGATTGTTGTGCTATTTTCTTCCCAGATCTTTGACTCTGGTTAGCACTCTTGATGGGAAATTTTTTGCACTTGACTCACATTCAGGAAAAGTGATTTGGAGTTTAGAAAGATCAGGACCATTATTATCCTCAAGTCTTAGTTCAATCAAGGTATTTTTTTTTCAATGCATATTTTACAATTCCTGAAAGGGATTTTTTACAGGATACCTTTAGCTTCTCCATTTACACGGGGATAACGAGGTTAAGTTTCTTGTTTGGGCATGACATTGCCTCCCTTCATACGGGAAGGCACTGAAAAATATTTCTTTCATTCATCAATTGCAGACATTGATGATACCATCGGAGAATAATATATTCACCTAATAATCTCGAAGAACAATTTACTACACGATGCCAAAGACAGCAGAAAACATACTAATGAAAAGAGGCGATCGAGAGAAAGAGAGAAGGTTGAAAAGAACTTTTTGTGGACAGACAACGCTCCGAGTTGTATTTGATTATAATACCAACTTGCAAATGACGATTTTGGTATCAAACAGAACCAAGCGCACCGACTTCCTTTTTTTTTATGTCCAAATGACCTCAATACGAAACCAAAATAGCCTTGTTGTGAATGCGTACAAATATTTATACGGATTAAACCGTTTACACTGGTGTGCCGAATAAGTTGCTATCCATATAAGTTTTGAATCAGTTAGCTTTCGTAGCAGGATAAATATTTGTACGGCCAAGCGGATAAATTGCTATGTGGATAAACTTCGCTTTGTGTATATCGAGAGTCTATTCGTTCCGTATAACTTTTTATCTGGATAAACATTTATTGGACATTGTATAAACATGGTGTAATATGTGTTAATGGTTTGACATTTAGTGCCATATGACATTTTTTAGTCTACACCCCAGGAAACAGTAGTACATTTCTCAGTAACTCTGTGTCTGATATCTTAGATTTTTGTTTGAACTGTTTTCTTGAGAATTACGGTACTCATCTAAGGTTATGTCACGCTTTTTGCTTGTTGCATACTCTGAAAACAGTTTTGTTTTTGTTTGTTTTAGCGCGAGGAGGACCTTGCAAAATTGAAGTTTGTACCATCATTGGATGGACGACTTTTCAAGATGCTGAGGGATAAAATTGAAGTAAGTAATTGTTTGGGCTGGAGATGAATTTTCTGTAATGTGATAGTGTTTTCCAAATTTTATGTAACATTTCACCATATAAAACTTTAATTGACACAGAGGCAAATTTTGTAACATTAATGAAATCGACACGCCAATTTCAAAGCGATTATTCATTAAAATCCTTCAACATAAAAATCAAAACATTGGATCGACCGCAGATTACTTGTTTTGATTTTCCAGTTGAAAGAATTTGCTTTGTCGCTGATCGATAATCGCTTTGAAATTGGCATGTTGATTTCACTGTTGTTCTAAAATTTGCCTCTGTTAACGCAAGTATTTTCCACAGTCTTTTTGTATTTGCTTTATTTCCGGTATTGTCTTGCCGACATAATATCATTAATTTTAAATATCATTCATTTAATTCTAACTGCTGCTTTACTTTTTTGAAAAATACAACGTAGCTCTGATCCTTTTTCTGACGAGAGCCCTGTTCATTTGGTATTTTTTGCTTGTTGTGAGTTAATAAACGTGTCCTGTTTTTGCTTTGTAGGCTGTGCCATTTTCAGCAGATATGCTTTTAGGAGGTTTCCAAAAGCTACCCGATGGTACACATATCGTTGGTGGAAAGGACATAAAGAGCTTTGGTATTGATGCAGAAACGGGAAATGTATTGATAACTATATATTTTTAATTTTATAACTATATTTCATACATGTTTCTAATTTTTCTGTTTTTGCTTTGTAATAATTCTCTTGATTTATATTGTAACAAATAATTAAAAATATTCATTATTTGAATTTAATTTTTTTCCTTTTACGCTTCATTGTTCAAATCTTTTGCATCTTTTCCGCTTTATTGTTCAAATGGGTAGCGTTTTTTAAGTCTTTTACAGTTATCTTCAAAGTAGTAGGCCTAAGGTCCAACACTGATGCCTGCACGCATCTTCATTCTGCTTTGCAAGCAATTGGTCGTTTTGTTGTTTTGAATAGCATGTTGTTCTCAAGCTTAAACTTAAAGTTCATCACAAAAGTTAGCTTTAATATGTTCCAGAAATGGATTATATTTATACATATATATTTACCATGTTGTTCTGAAGCTTAAACTTTATGGAATCAAAGTTCTCGTTCGAAGTAAATGATGGGCTAAATGTATCTTCGCATCATGCCGTGAATTTGAAAAGCATGTGTATATGTGTATTGTATGGTGTATGTTTTTGAGAATCAGTTCAGCATTTGTGAAAAACGTTTGGGAATAAAATTAAGCAATTTTGAATGGAACTTTTCCTTTGCAGCTTATTTACGAATGCACCATGAATGGGTGCAAACCAATTTCAAAGGAATGGAACCTTTCGGAAAGGGATGTTTTTATATTACGAAGAACTCAACAAATTATCAGAGCTGTGGATAAGACTGGCGAAGAAAAGTGAGAACTCTTAGTTTAAGTTTAACTTTTTTTTACAGTTTATCTCACTACGCTTTATGACACTGTGTTTTATGTCATTCGAAAATAAGGCTTCTGGGACCGAGAACGGAGCAATTTGATTGGTTCTTCAGCTGTCCGTATAGAAATCATATTTTGAACCGAAGCGGCGTTGCCTTAGAAACCAATGACAATAGAGGGCTTCCTTGTTTGAGCCCAGGCCTCAAAAGTGGATATTTGATATTTTCGAATGCCGCATAATAAAACCTTTATTAAACGATTACTCAATCCATGCTAGAAAACATTTGAACCTTAGTTTCTTGTATTGACCTCACTGTGTTCGGTTCTCAAACTATGGTCCGAAGATTTTTCAGTATGGACCTCGTAATCGTTTAATAATCACGTGGTACAATACTACAAATTTAAAAGATAACGGGAGATAAATGTCTTTAGGAGGTAAACATGAATTATTTTACATCAAGTAAATCTCCTGCTATTAAATTTGCATGTGTATTTATCTGTAAGTGATTTTCTGATTGCTTGTTGAGATAACATAATTAGTCAATGTATTATTTATCAGGTAAACTTGAATGATTTTTTGGCATTTGAAAAATAGTTATTTTTGCTTGTACATTCTTAATTTGTACATTCTTAATTAATTAATCTTGTTACAATCGTCGTAGTTATACAAGGCTATATATCGACTCATAAAAATACAGGAAGATTCCTGGACTTAAATCTAACTTCGAAAGAACAATGGCAAATTTGAACTTTGATAACGGAACTCCAAAAGCCTCGTTTCAACGATCCTCAAAAAAGTTCAAAATTTCAAATCCAGAATTTATGCTCTAATATTACCATTCGAGGCTTTGTTTAAAATAAAGTTGTCAAAATCTGTTCTTTAAAGTGATAAATTTCATTGTTTTGTTCAGAACTGAATCTATTAATTTTTGCGAAATGTATGTGTGCCAATATTAGTATTGATTTTTTATTGATATTCTTGATTTGTCTTTTTACACAGTTATGCAAATTTAAACTGTTATAATTTGTATCAAGATCTATGTTCTGTTCTGATGTTTTTTCATACTCCAACTTTTTGCGTCATTCTGCATTTGTGAAATTAATTTAACGGAAGTGATGCTTCTTTTTCTAGGTGGAATTTTTCAGTTGGAAGCTATGATGTGAATTACATGAGTTCTCCCGATCACCACAATAGCAACTGTGGTGCATACTCAAACACAGGCAACTTGGAAATGAGGTTTCACATTGCCCATGGCTACGTAGAGGCTGTACAACAAAACAACAAAGATAACGTACGTTGGAGTTTCAAGTTTGACTCGCCAATTGCTTCAGTTTGGAAATTTGATAAAAATATTGTTCAGCCAGTGGACGTCTTCAGGCATGGTTTATTGAAAGACATGAGCGACGAGGAATTGCCTGTGGAACCAATACTTTACCTTGGTATGTTGAACTTTTAAATGTATGTTATCTACAAGGTTACCCACAACTATATGTATATATACATATTTCGGAAAATGGCATTGGGAAAATGGCATGGCGAAGACGTAAGGTGCCAGTTTGCCCAATAAAACTAGTTGCTCCTCCGCACATGTTACATTGTTTACTTTCTTTCTTGTAACAATATATATACTGTATCTATGTTATACTGTATCTACCGTATTTTCTCTAATAAGCGCCTGTTCTGAGATAAACACCTCTCTATAAGATGCTTCCTCGTTCGACATAAAGATTGCAAAAAATGGCATGCCTCTTTCTATCTTGATACATTTAACATTTGAAATCCTGTTATCTACAGGTCTGTCCAAAAGATATATCTATACCGCCTTTCTTTTTGAAAATAGCAATAAATGCCTACCTTTAGTGAATGATAGCTTCTGATACACACCTGATTTCTTAGAAAGAAAGAGTGGATTGTTTTCTACAAGCATATGTGAACAAGGCTCGAACACTTTTAGCTAACTGATACCATAAGGATGTTTTTTAGGTATTCATGCTGGTCAAATGTACGCACAGTCATCGAAGATAGTTCCAGCAAATGCACTACCAGATCGCCCTGGGTCAACACAGCCGAACGAATCGCAAGAATTGGCTGTTGTAGACCAACCATACATTGGAGCATGGCGACCTTACATTTCTTCTTCTCCTTCAAGAACTCCCTCCTTGACGAATAAGAATGATTTGCAAATTTGGAACCAACTGGATTATCCATTTGGTAAGTTTGTGTCGTAATTATCAGAGAGTAATTTTTAAGCCTATGTTTGATTTTTTACACAAGCTTTTCTTCACCCTTTCACGCCCGGATTTATTTCCAATTAATGATAAAATGATGGGAATTTTGGCGGTTCAGATGATAGGCGCCAAAAAGACTAAGTTTTACCTAAAATATTTTACCTAAAAAACTTAGTCTTAAAAACTAAAAAAATGTATGTTTAAGTATCTGAAATTTATGGAAATATATGTCTGTATTTACCTCATGGAAATATGCCATTAAACGTTATTTGACAATGGGCCATATTGCCTTTCGCACGGTGAAAGGGTTAAGAACAACCTTTATAAGAAACACCAGCCTGAAGTTTGCCAAAAAATGAAAAACAACCCAGGCTCAGATTTGAAAAAGAAAACATTTAAAAAGTTGCATGGTTTTCTACATAGTTCACAACATATAAATAGTTTCATATCATCTTTATTTCATTTAAACTGTACTAACTAACATAGCAATACGAATAAATATATATATAATACATTTGGTTGCTCAAACTGGAGCTTGCTGTTCTAAAAAATATTTTTACATTTGGAACTTGTTTATGGAGAATTGTTGAAGTTGCGCTTACATTTGCAAGCTCGAAATGTATCATTAAAGCAAGTGCTGCACAGTGAAAAAATGCTTTTAATACGTTTTGTAATTTCTTGCAAGTTGTGATAGTACTTGCTTATTTTATGCCTTTTTTTACCTTTGAAGGATTTATCCTTCCGCAAGGAATCTGCTTTAAGCGAGAGTCATTGAAACAAAAATTAAAAACATATATGATTTTTAATAAAACTTTTATTTCGATCCTTCGTAGAATCGGGTGGTTGTAAAAATCATAAACGGTATAATTACAGTGAAATCTAGATGGAGTTATTGTTGAATGCCACCATGCCACAGACGAGTTTACGTCACAGAGGTCTGGTACATAACTGTGACGCCACGTTTTGATATTCCTAATTTTGAGTCAGAGTTGAGTAAGTGAGTTATCGTATCTAACGTGCCAAGCCCGCGAAAGTCTCGAGAGGATTTGTTTCCAGCAGGGGACACGGGTTATACATAACCTTTCAGTTTCAGGCACATACACTTGCTATTCTCGCAAGGTATGGGTTTCTGCGCTTGGCGCAGGGGGCCCATTAGGGCGACCCCAGTCCTTCCTCTCGATGTGACCACACCTTGTGATTCCTTTTGCCGTTGCCTGGAATTACAGAGAGTTAGCAGCTCTCCTCACACTTTTGCAGCAAGTATGACCTTGGTGGGATTCGAATCCATGACCTTGCGATTATGAGTCCAGCACCTTAACCACTAGGCCATGCTTGACCATAAATTTGAAGAAACATCATTCATTTCCAGTTCATGTTTTGACATTAAAACAACCTGATTGCTTTGACAGCTACTTGGAAGTTAAAATTTTGAAAAGATTGACTCATTGTTGTTATTGGAGCAGCCAGGTAGTTTTAATGTTGTGAACTGAAAATGGATGGTGTTCCTTCAAATTGACTTAAAAGCTTACTTTTAAATGAAGGAAATTTTAACTTCCATATCCCAAACTCAAAATTTTCTCTTTAAACATTATTTTGAGCACAATCTGAGATCACAGATTTCAAGCTACAGCCCTGCAAATGAAAGATAGCTTTTTAGGCCACACTGTATACTCCACCTGTTGTTATAATTCACTAATGAATTAATTTTCCATTTAACAGACAGCTATATTAATGTTTTGAACTTTTAGCAGTATGTAGTATGTACATAGGCATTCATCATTTTTAATTTAAATGAAATGGAGCAGTAAATTAAATTTCCAAAACATATCGTCACATTTCTTAATAAACAATTTCTCCTTACAGGACCATTAGCTACACCAATTGGAAAAGGTCATGTTTCATTGAATTTGACCCTAAGAAGGTTAGGTTTCATACGTTGTGTATATATAATATTTTTGACACATACTTGAAACATGCTTGTGTGAGATGAAATTGCAAACATTCAGTCAAGCACTGCACTTGCTTTGTCTCAAAGTGTGTACAATAAAATGGGAAATCATCCAACAAGGATTTTAAATCTAAAAAGTTTTGAATTTTATTGGGGGGCCAAATTATGATCCTGTCTGTCAGAAATGGAATGTGGAAATAATTTTATCAATTCTGGAATGCGTATCTTATATATACACTTTTGGATTGGGTTTAAATTCTCCAACACATCATCTGTAAAAGAATACAACCATTCTCCAGATCCTCAGCAGAACTTTCTTGACAATGTCAACAGTTTGTTTTAAGTTTGAAGAGATTTTTATTGCTGAAAAAATGCTAAAATATTGGAGGTTATTTTATACCACCTATCATTAAAATGGTGTTGTCATGATTGTTCATAAACATTTTATAAATAATTAGCAACACTTTTTTGTGATGATAATTGAAGATTATGATTATTTATAGGACTTTCAATTTGTATGCAAATGTAAGACCGTGCAGATCAATTGAAGGGTTTGAAACTGCTTATGAAAATGTAGACATTGTAACAATAAGAGAAAATACAGAAGGAGAATACAGTGGAATAGAACACATGGTGAGAATTTTTTACAAAATTGCCAACAATATGCACTTTTAGAATGAAATGAGATAATGAAATGGGAAATAATATGCATACGGTCATGATAAAAGCAATGTTTTGTATATTTTTTAGTTCTGAGGATGAAGCATTGCATGCTTCAAACGTTAACATAGAAAATTTATTTTTCGTTTAATTTGTCGCATTTGAACATGGGTTGAGTGAATTGTTGTGTTTGTTCTCATACCTATGTTTTCTGCCTACCATTCCCTGTTTTTGTTACCACCTTGGTTTTGAATGATAGCAACAAAGATGACTGTTGCGAATTCGAGAATCAAGTGCAAGGAAGGAAGAAACAGAAAAAATATGAGAACAAAGGCAACAGTTCCTTTAGCCCATGCTTTGAACATGGAATGGTCTTCTTGTTGCTTTTTAAACATGGACTAGTTATCTAAATATGGAATAACTGTTATTTTACGAAATCATGAAAAGTTTTTTAATTGTCTCTGGTAATTTTTGCAATTCAGGTAAGGTGGTGGTGGTGGTATAATCAAATGAATACTAAAATATTTTATTGTCCATAATGATACATAATGAAGATACATAATGAAGATACATAATATGATATTATGTGTTCTATTACGGCTCCAGTGACTAAGTGGCTAAGGTGCTGTGTTTCGAAGCCAAACTCTCTGTGAACGCGGGAGTTCGGGGCCAGTTGTCGGAACAACTACAAAACCCACAGCCAACTCAGCTGTCTATACTTTCGAATCGGTAAATGAGTACCAGCTCAGCTGGGGTGTAAGAAGTTACCTTCAACCTAGCTGTCGTCCTACTTACTTATTCTATTCCATCTGCTCTGTAGCGATAGTTCAAAGACTTTGCATGCTTGACCAATTATTCCAGCCTCGTTTGCGCTTATTTAATTATATTGAAGGAGTTCCTTTTATTTTCGTTAACAGGTCGTCGAAGGAGTGGTGCAAAGCATTAAACTGATAACCAGAGATGCTTCGCAGAGGATCGCTGATTTTGCTTTTAATTTTGCAAGAGACAATGGAAGACAGACTGTGACGGCGGTTCACAAGGCAAATATCATGTGCGTGCTTTATTTAATTTAATTTTAACTGTTACAAATAGCACCTTGAGAAATTAAACGATAAAAGCAAGAATGATAATAAATACAAATTTTATGAATTTCACGAAGCGCGCATTTGATGAAAGTTTTCAAAGTACGATTTCAGAAAAGATTTCAAGTAAGAATCGACAAGATTAAATAAACTGTTGATCACTGAATCTTTTCTTTAAGTTTTAAACTCCCAAGTCGGTATTGTAGAAAGCAAGTTGTTTAAATGTCAAAAATGGACTAGAGATAAATGGCGTTCCCTTAAATTAACTTAAAAGCTCCTTTTAAACACAAGCAAACCAAATTAGAAATGCTCTCACTGACAAATTTTGGAATGAGAAAGAGAGACTGATAGACAAAAAATGAAACAATGTATGTCAAAGACTCAAAACATGAACAACTTTTACAATTTTCAAACATTTAAATAAAATGAAAACAAATGAAAACAAATGGTCTCTAAACTGTGTTCAATACACCATATTTAATATTTAATATTTAATAATTTTTGGTGTTGGTAAAAATTAGCTTCTTTTTGTAGTAATTGCTACCAACAATGAGGATAATTTTAATGCTATGTTTTGGACAGGTACACGTGGTCGCAGATAATTGGCTGATATCTCAAGTTCTAAGTTTGCCCTTGGACGTCGTCGTCGTGAGCACAATTTCAGATTTGTAGCCTCGCGTATAAAAATCTATTCAATTAAGCCTCGCTTATTAATGTATATTCAATTAACCTCTTTTTCAACCTGGGAAGGGCCATAGCTACATGCTCCCATCTCTAAACAACGTAAAATGTGACATTTTCAGGAAGTAAATATGAACAAAACTGAGAATAATTTCAGATATTCCAACGTAAGTTTATCTTTTGAATTAAGTTGGTTTTTAAGTGCTACCCCCAGAAAAATAAAAACTTAAATAAGACTTACTTGTTAATTTAAAATGAATTCAGGCGTGAAAAAGTTAGAAGCAGTATTTTTTATTTTCAGGCGGAGATCAGATGGATTATTTTTGCAGTGTTGCAGAGAGGCAGCTGAGCAAAACAAAGATATAAAATACAATGAAATGTATCTGGATACAACTTGTTTAAACGTAAGTGTAAAATTTTCAAATTGGAGAGATTCTCAAGATAAAATGCGAAGGCATGCGACAATAGAATGGAGGTGCCCAAAAGACAAAACGGGGCCTACATATTTACCCTAATTAAAAACAATTGGAAATTGGAAATAATTAATGTTCTTATGAAGAATGACCATTACAATACAATAACAGTTGTTTTGAAAATGTCTGAAAACATGAAATGTTTCTTTTTCATAAAATCATTGCCATTTAGACGTGGATATAAGGGTATGTAAGGGCGTGCCCTTATGCCCGAATATAAGGACAATACCATTTGGGCAATGCCACATTATCATTAATTTTCGTCTTGAATAAACAGGTTTCCTTGCTAACATAGACAGGCGCGAAAATCTTTTTAAGGTATTCCTCTTGTATGCGGGTTGATTTTGAAGGATATAAAACACCGTTTTAAAATATTTTCTGTCAAATGCCCTTGTATCCGCATCTGTACGGTAATTTCATTAATGCAAGGCCATATGGTTGTGTTGTATTCTTATGCTTCTCTTGACATTGTTTACCAAAAGTCATGAAAGTGGTGTAACCTTTTTTAGATTTGTTGATTTGTAAAATGTGTCTGAATACCATATTTTAAAAATAGATTTGTTTTATTTTTTGAAGATGGTAAAAGATTCATCCGAGTTTGATGTTCTTGTTATGCCAAATCTTTATGGAGACATCCTCAGGTGAGCGTCTTTTTAATTTTAGGCAAATGCAATTTGAAGTTAGATCGTAATTATCTTAATGACAATTTTAACTTAACTGCTTTGAAATTAACCAATTATTTTGAATCTTTGTTAAAGAGAATTGTGTTCACTTTGCAGCATCATTTTTATTTAATTAATTTTTCTTTTTCCGGAACATATTTCAACCTATTAATTTTATTTTAAAGCCCAGCTTAAAATTTACACAACAAAACGTGTGAAAATGGTATGCAACGACTGTTAGGATCTTGCTTAAATTTGAGTGAGTGAGTTGAGTTGAGTGAGTATTTAGCGTGCCTAGCCCTCAAAAGTCTCGAGATGACTTGTTTCCAGCAGGGGACACTGGTTATACATAACCTTTCAGTTTTTAGGCACATACACTTGCTGTTCTCGCAAGGTATGGGTTTCTGCGCTTGGCGCAGGGGGCCCATCAGGGCAACCCCGGTCCTTCTTCTCGATGTGACCACACCTCGTGATTCCTTTTGCCTTTCCTGGAAATACAGAGAGTTAGCAGCTCTCCTCACACTTTCGCAGCATGTATGACCTTGGTGGGATTCGAACCCACGATCTTGAGGTTATGAGTCCGGTGCCTTAACCACTAGGCCATGCTTGCTTTGCAATCTTTTACCATCTTCAAAAAATAAAACAAATCTATTCTTAAAAGATGACGTTTATTATTAATGTACTGACTATAAATTCTGAATTATTTTTCAGAGTAACTTCGAATTTCATGTTTACACAACTTGCTTGTTTTTAGTACAGTAGCTCCTTGTTTTAAAATAATCAGGCTACAAGCGAATTGAAGGTTATAATTTAAGGTTACAAGTTCCAGGTGTTTATTAATTTGTTTCTTTGCAGTGATTTATGCGCAGGACTTATCGGTGGCCTTGGCTTGACTCCAAGCGGTAATATTGGCAGAGACGGAGTTGCCGTATTTGAAGCCGTAAGTCTTTTAATTTGAAATTTATTTTTCTTTGCAAATATTATGCGTTAGTGTGAGGATGTGTTTATAAACCGTACATTGGATTAATAAACCAAACAGTATCCTAGCATTTCTTACAACCTAAACATTCCTGAATATTTGAATAAAATCAAAGGATTAGGGCTTATTCTTAGCTTGAACAGAAATGTGAAGGTCAAAGTATACTCACCACACACTACCAATGTAGTGCTCGTTTGCAAAGGGGATGGATCATCCTTGTACAGGCAATATCCCTGTTGTAAATCCACCGATATTGTCTTTCAGAGTAGAATTCGGGCTTCCTTGTGAACGAAACACAGAAAGACAATTTGAAAGACAATAGAGACTCTATAAAGACAATAGAGACTTTAGAAAGATAATATAAATCAGGAAAGACAATAGAGACAGATCATCCAACCACAAGGAAGATGCTGGTACTGCGATGATTTAAATCTTAATAAAATATTTTCTTCTACTGACTTTGAGCGCTAGAAATTTTTGCTGCCCTTCGGAAAGCTCTTCCGTGAAATATGTTGAGATCTAATAAAAGGTTCTGTCTGCAATTGTCTCCAGAACATATGATGTTTTATGTTGCACAGTAATGGGTCATGTGCTCCTTCCTGGGGAAGGGGGGAGGTTGAAAATTGTTAATGAAAAATGATGTACGTCGTTCTTTCATGTACGTCATTTATGAGTATAACTATGATAATATTATTAATATGACGATGGACAAGAATTATGTTCATGACACAACGGTTCCAGTTTTGTTCTCCATCCGTTGTGAAAAGGATTAAATTTCTGTTAGTGGATATATTAGAATAATTATGACTAAAATTATGTTCCAGGTACATGGAACTGCACCTGATATTGCTGGTCAAGACAAAGCAAACCCAACTGCATTGCTGCTTAGTGGAGTTATGATGTTAAAACATTTGAAATTAAATACGTTTGGTGAAAGAATAGAAAAAGCTTGTTTCAAAACGATAAGAGATGGAAAGGTATGAAGTATTATGTGTCTTGTTCAATACATTTTGTTCAAAAACTTTGTTCAGGACTTGCACGACACAGGTTTATTTCCAGAGATAGTTTAGACAAAAGGTTTTACCTCTGGCACAAATGCCTGCCTTTTTGAGTTTTTGTTTTTTTAAATATTCATTCTTGCGAAAACACAAACAAAGACAAATTACGATACGATACCGCAGGGAGTAATGATAGTAACCCCCCCCTCACTTGTTAATTATATCGAGTCTTGATTGGCTTGAACGAAAGAGTAAAATCTTGCGTAACCATTCAACGAAATATTTTTGGAAAATCAAGATTAGGCTATCCCTCGATATATGGAGAATCAACTCCTGACGTAATATTGAATAGATATGTATATGATTATATTGCATTTTTGATACTTCATGATGTGAAATGTAAATGGCCAATATAACGTTTCAGCCTTTTACACTTTTGCACAAAAATTTTATTTACATAGTGAACTTACCAGAAGTGCTTTCAATTCATTTCGAAATATAAAAAAATTATTTTCATTTTTGCTATTTGGGTGCTTTAGAATGATCACACAAGGTTGAGTGATATCTCTAAATTAAGTTAATCTTTCGGGAATTTTTTTGCGTTATTTTTATTCGTATTTCCAAACAGATAAACTAACTGATCTATCTGATGGGATAGTTATTTATAGACTATCAAGACCCATTAAAATAAATTAACATAATTATAATAATATAATGACATAATATTATTCAAATTGTCTATGCAGATTATCACTGGAGACTTAGGTGGAAATTCTTCATGTTCTGCTTACACTAAAGAAATAATCAAAAATCTGGATGTATAAAGACCTGAAACTGGAATGGAAACTGGAAGTATTTAAAAACGATAATTAAAATGTTCGTTATAGACGTTAAACATTTGTATATTTTTGAAAGTTGCAAAGACGATTAAAAATGATTGTTTTGGATTTTATTTCACCAAAAATTTAAAGTTATTCAAATGAATTTATTTTTAAAGTATTCCATTATAACCAAATTTCGCTAGCGTTTTTCTTGAGTTTAAAATGTTTGCAATTTATATATTTATGTGAATTTGCCTATTCGGCTGTTATTTTTATTTGTTAACAAAATCTTAATTTTATGTTCAAAAATCAAAATCAATAAAAACGATTAAATGTATTATCAGAAATGAACAAAAAAATGTGTTGTTTTTCCGCGTTTAACTTTTATTAAGAGGTCGTGCCGAAATTATCACTCTAACTTGCATAAAAAATTTATCATGCGATAAGGATCGATTTGGAGAGTATCCATATATGAATTGATTCATTTTAAATTCGTATACGAATCTTTTTTTTTTCATTATACAAACGGATTTTTATTATTTGAATTTCGTTAGAACGTGGGATTTTGTAAGTTTTCAAGTGAGTTTAGAATGGACGTGCTTGCATGTCATTAAAGTCAACCAGGTCAAACAAATAAAGTACAGTACAGTAGCTAAATTAACAATACACCTATTCAGCTAAGGTTTGTTTACACCCAGTTAATTCAAGTTATGTGAACAATCTCTTGACAAAACATCTTTGATTTTTGTAACATATTTTATACCATGAAAACTCGTGCTTTCAATGCACGAAGTAGAAGAATACTAAAAATTCACAAGGGTTTGGTCACATGACTTGAATCGGGTGGAAACAAGCCTAACGGAAAAGCCGAAATCCAGTTTGGACCAGCCTCATTCGTCAACATTCGATCGAGTCTGGAGATTCGAAGAAACAATAGGCCACACTCTGAATACGTGTGGACTTGCTCTTGCGGTTTCCTTTTTTTTAGAGCACAAGCATCAACAATTCTTCATTTTTAAATGAAAATCTGCTTCAAAGGCAAATTTTACCAAATCAAAATATATAGATAAGCTCTTGAGGATGGTTGAGCATAAAAGGTGTGAAATCTTTTAAAGATATTTTAGATTGCTTTGTTTGCTCGTTGCTTGGATCCTTTCTAATTCTTCACTCGAATGATATTCCCTTGAGATATGGATATTCTCAAAAGGAGTATTATTTTGAGGAGTAATCTTTTTCGTTTTTATTTTGGGTGATTCCTGGTGATGAATGAAAGTGTGAAGACAGGTGGAAATCCATGCATTTGCTTTTTCGTTGAAGTGAAGTCGTTTTCAAACGGAATTAAATATTTGAAGCGCAGAGATCGTAAAAGAGGAAAGACATGATGAAAAAATTGAACGAAAACAAAAAAAGAGGAAAATTAATGTAATGGTATGTAGAACTTTTTCTTAATTAATAAAAATGTGTTCGAAAATTCTATTTAGTCTGTTTGTTTTGATTCCAGAGATTATTTAGTCTGTTTCGACTGGTTCCTTTCAAAATAATTTAGTTAGTTCAATGAAAAATCATTTTTCATCCAACAAAATTCTTCTGAAAGGGATCAATTGAGTCTGCAGAGACTGCACTTTTCGACGAGATCTCGGGTGTGCATGAGCACTCTTCTTTTGTTTAGGCCTATTGTTTTCCTATTGGTCTATTGAAATTCTCGGGTGTGCAAGTGCCATACTCTGCAAACGGGGCCAGTCTCGCCTAGGACCTCCTTGGAACCCTGAACCTCCAACTCGAATTGTTTTGTATATCTCTCGAAAGCTTCCAGTGTTAATTTACCTTCGGTTATCTTGAAAACTCGCTGCTTCAAGCAAATTGTCTCTTGATTGAGAGTTGGAGATAGCGGGGTTTTCAACTGCACCTATATTTGATTTGCGCGCGAATTGGGAATTCGGGTTTCTTTTAATTCTAAAAAGAATTTGGAATGTTGATTGTTTGGGTGTGGTCAGAAAAGAAAGAGTTCTGGCTGAGGATACAACAAAAACAAATTAGAGAGCAAATTTCGTTAAAAATTGTTGCAAAATGCAACCCATCACCAAATATTTAATTTTAACAACATAATTAATTTTTGAAAAGAGGTTTGCAAAGATTTCAAACAAAAGAAGTTTTATTTTCGACTTTGTTTTGCTAACTTTAAAATATAGAAAGCACCACAACCATGTAAGACGTAATGTTGTAAGTGCAACTTGCTATGATGTCATTTGTCACAATGTCATAAATAAATTGCTGCATTGCCAAGGTAACATAACATAACATGGGGTGGACAAAGTAACGAATTAATTGCCCAGAGGTATAGCCAATCTTTTTTACACCGTTTTTGGTTAACAACAAACACCAAACTACAGTATTAAAAAGTTGTGTGGACACGTCCACTCCGGTCCAACCCTTGGTGACGTTCCTGCGTAGTGGTACATACATTGCCACAATAATATACTGTTTGAATGAAAATCAAAAATAGAATTATTCAATTCAAAGATCAGGGTTGGGTTTGTTTTCACTGCATTCATATTATGTGAACAATAGCTGGAGAGGCGCTCCCAGGGGAGTCTAGTCTAGTGTTCCCTAGTTCCGTGAAAAATTTACACAAATTTCCCTTGGGCTTTTCTATTATATCCGGATAGTTACCGAAAACTCTAAAACGCTTTCAATGTTCCTTTTATCCCCATTAAGAATATAGAATGTTCCCCTGTCAGCATCAATCTGTTAAAATGGATAATTTTATTTTAATTTTATAATATATATATATATACAGTACAGGCCATTTGTAACTTAACATAATTTCCTTGCAAAAGAATTCTTGCCAAAATTTCAACAGTCAATTTTTTATCAAAGAACTCTTTTTCATGATGAATTTTTGGGGACAACAAAATAATTCATTGATACACTAAATATTATTCTTCCATGCACCACAAGAATTCTTAGAGCCTTTCAAAGAACTGATAAAAATCTGTAAGAATTCTTGCTATGTTAAGTTACGAATGGCCTGTACTGTATATTTTAGCGGTCCAAGCCAATTAGCCTCCGGTTTTTCTTGAGTCGCATAGAATAAATGTTTTTCCATTAATTGTAAAATGTGTTCTATGAATAAATTGATATGATAATAAAAGTTGTAAGTTCATTATTCCCCAGAGCCCATAGGAGGACCCATTTAGTGAAATATTATGATTTACAAACAAGTTTTGCTGCCTTGCTGTTGGGAACCTATAGTTGGAATTTGAGTTCAAAAGGAATGCTTCCTAATCGATTCGTCCTGTGACATGAACTGCAGTAAGGGCAAATAGGGTTTACGTTTTCTCGCATTGAAGAATACGTAGGCAAGCGAATACTTATTCAGAGTACAAGATGCTCTCATCCCATTTTCGCAATTATTCTTTTATGAAAATATTTTCTTCTTACTTGAGAGGCATTATATGGTGTGCGGGTATCCTATTAACATATACCTGAGTCTTAGACTCATTACAAAAGTCTTTAGTTCGCTCCTCCGCCTGACTGAAGCGAAAACAACAACAACAAAGAGCGAAAGTAAAGGGAACTTTTGTTGTGAGTCTACCTGAGTCTATTGTTGAGCAAATTCTGCGTATCTTTATGCAAATCAATATGAAAGTCATGCATTCCTTTTTATGAACATAAATTCACTAAGTTTGGTTCTTTTAAAAATGATATTTATGTCGTTTTTAAAATTTTGAAATCATTGATCATGTACCCAGAGAAAGTTAGTCACTTGCTTAATAAAAAATAAGTGAAGATGACTATTTGTAATATTTAATTTAATCTTTTGCTACGTTGCTTGTTTTTTTCGAGCCTGCAACGAGGTAATCAAACTATTAGGTTTATCAAAAGTTTCTTTTCTTTGCCGTGCTAATGCACGTTTTTTAAAACCTCTTCCGAAGTAATCCCAAATGTTCGTTTTTGGAGAAGATAGTAGCCTCACTCCCGTTCTAGGGGGCCATTGTTTATAGCTTTTATACATGTAACTGGGTCTAGCTTGTTGATCTGGCTGCAAGTGCTGCTCACGGCCTAAGTAATAGTTTGTAATGCTCTGGGATTGATAGTTCCTTTGGTTGAAATGTTTCATGTAGTTAGAAGCATAAGGAATGCTACTTCTAGTCTGTATATAAGGGTAGTTCCTATTATAATTGCTTTGTGGGTAGTTCTGAGGCCGAGCTACTCCAAGATTGCCATAATTTTGAGGTCTTTGTGGAAAAGTTTGATCTGGAAAACGCGTGAGCTGATTGACAGTTGAAGCTAACAAATTGTCAATAATATGCGGTGGGGAGCTTGAAACTTGCAAATTTGTCTTTGGGTATATGTTGTTTAGTGGTGTTATTGTCGGTAAATCAGGAAGGGCTGGCACGCTCTGTGGAAGAGAAAGAACCTGCGAAGGAGGCTGTGAACCGAATGTATATGTAACTTTAGTTATCGTAACAGCGGGTTGTTGGTTTCCTTGAATGGATTTAATATCATCCGGTACTGCTTTTCTGTGAATTGGAACGTCAGGATGGCTGACTTTTTGATGGTTCGGTTTCTCCTTAGTCCCAAACAAAACAAGTTGCCAGTCTCTAAGAGTTCCTGTATTAGCCCTCGCATCTCCAGCATCACGTATTTCCAAGGTCCATTTTCCACGAGGATCTTCTCCCCACGCGTGTGTCGTCATAAAGGGCCAATTCTTGAATCCTTCATCTGATGAATCTTCTGATCGTGTCGGTAGTAAGACAGTTTTCGTGCCCATAGGAGTGGTTAGGATTATCATAAGATCTCCCCTTCGACTGTACTCCAATGTAGAAATCAACTGAACATGTTCGAGGTATCTTAATTCATTCTTTGTGCCCGTGCAAGCGTCTGTGTCAATTTCTACTGTCAACGGTTGGTTCCAACGCAAGGATCTGAATTGAAAATCGATACAATTACATTCATGAATGAAAAATCATACTTTACGAAAATATTGCTTTTCTCAAAATACTACTGATATGAAGTTCTCAAGTAAATTTGGTATAAATTAATAGGAAAATCCATTCCCATTCTCCATTGCTTATTTCATTCTTATCTGCAATCCCTATTCCACGATGCCACTCGTAAAAAATGGGCCACGCAGCGCAAATAGGGGGTAAGGAGGAGCAGAGAAGGGGAAAAGGAAAAACTTCTCCTCTCTTTCTCTTCGCGCTGCATGGCTCGATTTTTGTGAATGGAATCGTGGACAAGGGATCGTAGATATGGGAATGGAATCGTGGGGGAAACGGAATGGAATTTCCTGGGGGTCCCTGTGTATAAATTAACATTAAAATCTTTGAAACCATTGGATATTTATTTTTGCATTTACTCCCTAAAAATATGACATTTGATGTTGTTTACATCTAGTATGAACGAGTGTGATAGTGTTATAGAATGCAGTGCATTGATGAGCATAAATAATGTAGATCATAGCTAAACATACTTTGCGTCTCTGAAGACTTTTCCTCTGCATTCTTTGCTTTCTGGCACATTTCCCCACGTTTTTGGGTCTGCTTTAGTGACAATTCTTTCTGCGTCAAGAAGCCCAAATCCAAATTTCTCATTTACATGAAGTCCAATGCCATTCATTCGCCAATCAGTGTCATGTTTCAGCGGCTCCCAATTTGCACTGTTTACAACGATATGCTGTACATCACGCCAGGTCAACTTGGGACTATGTGGAATAGAGAAAATAACTGTTTAGCCAAGAATCAAATTTTAGATTTGTTTAGGCCTAGATTAATAGAAAAAACGGTACTAATAAGTATTCTATTTCACTTTTCTTGTTACTTTTGACATTGTAAATCAAGTTAACCAAATGCATTCCATGATTTTCCCCCACCAGAAATACCACCAATTAGCAAATTGTTCTTTTGTTGTGTTATATTGTTGTGTTCTATTGGAACTCCCGCTTTAGATCTATGGCAGAATCTCTCAAAATGCAGTCTGGTAACTTGTTGCAAATAGAAATAATTTCATCATATAACGTTATACGAAATTATATTGATCCATATTTATATTGACATCATTTTGGAGCCACTGAAAATTAAATTGATAGTTTACAAATTCACTTAAAGTCCAGCATTTCCTTTTATAAACGCCTCGTTGTAACTAAGCGCCTCGCTCTAAATAAACGCCTCTTCCTCTCCATGAAATTTATATGTGGAAATACGGTAGGGTAGCAACAACTGATATTTTAGATATTTTAGACGTCAAACTAATTAAAGTTTATATTTTAAGCTGTTTTTGTCAAACGTTCTATTCCATTAATCTTTATACTCATCTTTAGATTTAATGTGAGCGCATTTTCATCATCTATATTGTATATCCTTAGTTAATACTGTTATGTTGTTACTTTTGAATTCAGCTTCACGTTTCATTGTAAATTTAGTTCACTGCCGAGAATTGTTAATCGCTGGCTTTTTCTGAGTGGTATAGCTTGCATTATTATTTTTGTCATATTGGACATGACATACATTCTATAATGTGCTTTACGAAATGTGAGTTGTAGTTTCTACAGCAGTTTATTCTTCTTGTTCTTCCTTGCGTTCCTGTACCAGCCCATGATTCTGTGAACAAAATTGATCCTAATTCAGGTTGATATATTTTTGCATAAAATTTGATTGACTTACTTTTTCTGAAGTGCCAATGCAATTATTCCTCCTGCTAAAGGTGCTGATGCAGATGTTCCTGTATGTCTTTCTGTGCATAAATTGTGCAAATCAGTTGTTACCTTGGAATAGAATGATTTTATTATTGAAGATAATGTACTTTTTGGGGGATTTTTTCATTTTATGAGACTTTATATTAGCATTGAATGAAATAGTGTCAGGAAACACAAATTCATTTAGTAGATGATCTTAAGATAAATGAGTTTCTTACTATTCTCTTTTCGCCATGTGCACCGCTGCTAAGAGTTGTTGCCAACGTGGAGGCGCATGCCTCGCTGTACCATGGGCTTTCTCCGTGATCTGAACTGGAGCTTATTGACAAAGTGTAGATGCTTGCAGTGTAGCCATCACAGTTACAGCTGTCGTCATGACGACCACCGTTTCCTGATGCCCACACGTAAATGGAACCAAGACCACCACGCCCCTGAAAGTAAAAACGTTCTTATAATATCAACGTTTTAAACAATAGTGAGCCATGTAACTGCTACCTTGGTTTGCAAAGTTTAACGTGGGATTTTGCGCAGAGCGTAGAAGAACAACAAAACAGCGCATGAATAATATAAGCAATTTCCCTGATCCTTCCTCTTGTTGCGACAATATCTTGTGATTCCTGGCGCCTTTGCTTGGAATGGCCAAAAAGTAATGCTACAATATAACATTATTATTTTGGGAAAAAATGGCCAATTTTGAAAAAATCTTGTAAGGCCTAAAAGTAAGCCCATTAACCTTAATTGACCAATTTTCAAAAACTACTTTTTCCGCTGAAAATTAAAGGCAAAATTAGCTAATTTAAAAAACAATGTTTTTGGCTACGAGAGTTGTAGCAGCTTTTATAACGCTGCCATCTACCACATACTGGTCATAACCAAGACTGAAAATTGGGGCCTTTAGATTAAAATTCAGAATATTTTCATCTCTTCAGAACGGTTTCATCTCTGTAGGAATCTTACAATTTCTCGGTTTCGCTGACAGAAGGTGTTTGACATCAAAATTAGGTGATTTTAAGAATAAAGGTGTATGTCTGACACCAAAATATGTTGGAACTTTGGTCTTTAAAGAGTAAATTTTGGTAAAGCTGTTCATTTAGAAATCAAGGTGCAAAACAAACAAATGCAATCTGCGACTTTTGTAAAATCCTCCCTTACACGGCCAATTATGAAACTATTAAAATACAACAACAACATTGTTCTGTACCTTCATTACTCCATTGGCAAATGCAGCTGTAGCAAGGGTACCAGGACCCTCAACTGTAGTACCATCATCACTAGGCCCCCAACTCGCACTGTATATATCAATATATTGTGGATTCAAGCTTAGTGACTCGGCTTCTACTCTGTCTGTAACTCTCCCATCGAGCATGCGCACTCCACCAATTCTAGAATCATATGCTACACCGACACCACATTTGCTGTTATTCGCCTCCGCAGCAACTTCTCCCGCACAGCGGGTTCCGTGCCTACAATGTAATTTTAGTATGGTTACGTATGAGAAAAATATCAGCTGCCGTTAATTCTTGAATGAACTTTCTTTTCCGTTATGGTTCTAATTAGTTGTCTGCTTGGTCTCCGAGATAGATGGTGTAATCTTCTAAAGTTAATTTCAAATTTAGTTACATCAATTAATTACATGATAAATCCACGTTTGATCGTTCGAAGCCACGTGTCATCTTTAAGTTAAACTGGACTCAAATTTATCATGTTTTTGACACAAGTGTGACGTTTGAAGTAATCCAATATTATAGCAATTAATGGTAATCTGTAGTATGCCGTAAACAGCAAAACGATTTAACATAGTGTTACACTGAACTTGAAGTCTAATGTCATTTCTTTCAAGTTTTTATTTAAGACTTGATAATTCTGAATCAACAATCTTTCCTTTTGATGAATATTGAATAAACTTTCAAAGCATAATCGATATTCCAAACAATTTTAAAATTCAGATCTTCAAGATTTTTATATTTTAAAATGCAACAAATAATTTGCCCCTCTCCCAATCTGCAGGAGCAGCTTCAGACAGAACTGATACGGTGATCATTCTATCTATTATACTATTCCCCAGGGGTGGAGCTATTGGGGGACAGGGGTGACCGCGCCAACTACATTTTAATTGGCGTAGTTAGCTATCTACTTATTTTGTTACTGTTCATGCAGCCCAATCGGCCAGATCTCTCTCCGAAGAACCTTTTGGTCTACCCCCCCCCTAATTCTCTAAGCCAAGCTCTCCGCCCCTGTCATTCCATGTTGACGCTGGAAATGAGCACAGTTCACCTTGACATCATCGGTTTGAGCGTTCAAAAGAAGTTATATGATGTACATAGAAAGATTCTAATGCTTACTTGTTTTCGTTAGTAGGATCATATCTCGGAAATGGATCAGGGTCATTATCATTAACATCCCAACTTGCAGCTGGGTCCTGTGAAAAAATATTCCATATAAATATAATCCAAAGTAGAACATTAGCTTGAAAGTTTGGTGTTAGATTATTTGACAAATATCATTCATTCTCAAAATGCACACTTTCAAATAACTTTTCAAGTATGCAAATATGTGCAACTTTCATTTGTCAATAATATCTTAAGATGGTGTGTGACATTTTCTCGACTATGGTATAACACTGACCAGGTTGACACCGACCGCTGCGCTTTAAAGTATCGAGGAAGGATTCGGAATATCGAGGTAATCGAGGAATGTCGAGATATCGAGGAAGGTGGTAGAAACGACCCCTTACTATTTGTAAGAAGACGAATTTCATAGTTTCTAAGTAAATAACATTGACTATGAAAAAACATACAAGATATTTTTCAAAAATGCAAGATACTTTTCTACATTGTCTCTTCATTGCTAAATAAAATCTACCGTAAAAACTGGAACAAGCTCCCCCTCTCAAATAAGCCCCCTTCTACAAGAAAAATGGTTATTAAGCCTCCCATCTCGAGTAATCCCACATCCCGTCAGATTCAGCCAATAAAAGAACATATTTACCATTCATACAAGAATTTGAGAAAATTTTTATCCTTTACCACACCTATTTCAAGTAAGCCTCTTTCTTGAAGGCAAAACTTTAAATAACCCCCTCTCGGATAATCCCCTGTCGCCTAAGCCCCCTCCAGAAGACTGAGTTTTGAATAAGCCCGCAGGGGCATATTTTATATTTGGTTGTTGTGGGGAGATAGCCGTAAGTGCCGTAAGTAGCCCACCGTAAGTGCCGTAAGTAGCCTACCGTAAGTGCCGTAAGTAGCCCACCGTAAGTGCCGTAAGTAGCCTACCGTAAGTGCCGTAAGTAGACTACAGCAAAACTTACGGCATATCAAACTCCATGTTGGCGGTACCGGAGAAGACGTACCGGAGAAGGCGTACCGGACCGGAAAAACCTGCCTGCGATACCACGAGCATGGAAGATGGAAGAACAAAGCTTAGCTTAATTTTTGAAACAAAAATTTATCTACAAATTAAGTGGATAAACATGCATTCAAATAAATCATGTTTTTAATTGGCTAACTTTCCCAGCAAAATAGAAATCTGCACTTTTAGTATTCTTAATTTCTAATAAAATTTGTTTACAAAAACATTCCAGTGCCAAATTTTAAATTTTCTTGGCAACGCTATTCCTATATTGGCTTTCGTTATTTGCTCTGGACCATGTGTACACTGAACTTGAAGTCCAGATATTTGTATTTTAAAACATTTTGCATTGATCCATCTATAAGTTTGTTTACTTTTGATATTAATCAATCACATCATTTAATTTGGACATACAATTATTAATCCTGCTGTTTGATTGGCTATTCAGAAACTTAAACAAGTCGGTTTGTAAGTGAAATACAAAAATATCATATGCTGTAATCTCTTTCTTCCAAAACTCTTATATGCAAGTACTCTATTTTTATGCACTCCTTTTTTATAAGATCCAGATAAATTTTGCCGAGGCTAGATGATCTTAAATTTCTGAAAATTTGAGCCTCAAAATGTTCTTAAATTGTTCTAATGTTTGCGCAGATGTTTCTTCTTTAATCTTATCCTAATTGACGACGTGACCACTTTTGTGCTTTACTTCAACAGTAGATAGGGAATCTTTGTATTTTTTTATAATAGGTCCAAAATTGTGACATGCATAATTTCAAAATACGGTATTGTATTTTTCGGAAATCTTGTCTCTGAGGCTGAGCATGTTCTTAATTTGTTCTCATTTTTTTGACAATTTGACCCTCGATGTTCTTATAAAATGCGTTCTTATAAAAAAAGGATATGTGGTATGGGCTGAAGGTTTCGTGCCTTGTACAGGCTTTGGCATCCAGTTGCTTCAAAAAGCTTTATTACATCTTCGATCAACTCCTTCCCTTCATGATAACCAATACAGGGAAACATGTACATTGGTTCAATAAGGGGGGAGGTATATATTACATACTTACGTAGTTTTTTACAATATCAGTGTGATTATGTTCAATACCTAAAAACAAAACGATGTTTCATTAATTTAACATAAATTGCTGCTCCTTTATTCGTCATGGTTAAAAAATTGCCGCCTCGTTCTCCTCGGATTTAACCCATGTACACACTCATACATCTATATGTTGACAAGGACAATCAATATGAAAGTGAAAGACAATTCTGCAAAAGTTCTGGTTTGATATTTTGACGAATACTTGGTGACTATTTACATCAATAAACTCACTTATACGTTCTCCTGCAAATAATAGCAACGAATGGTATTACATTGCCGTCGGAACCGGGGGCTGCAAACCCTTTCCAATAATTCTAATAACAATGGCGATTTAAAACAATCTCATCAATGGCTAATTATTAATGTTACAATATTCAAAAAGATACATAAACGAAACTAAGATTGCATACTTGTCTTTCTCAAGAATTCGCTCATCACAGTATATATCCCCAACACAGGCGCGGATCCAGAGAAAATATTGAGCGAGTTACTAAGGTTCATCACGCCGGAGGATTAGCAAAGCCCTTTTTAAGCAAGGGTAACGCCCTTTTGAGATTCTATGCCCTTCCAAGAAATGAAAAATTTAAGTTTTCAATGATCTAATAAATACTTGTTGTAAATTCTATCTTTAAATTTCCTTTTAACTCCACTTTTAAGTTTCCTTTTATTTTACGTAAACAAATCCAACTTAAATTATTTATTTTACGTAAATTAAAAATATCAAACAT
>JAYJMH010000712.1:0-30096 GCA_036873815.1 Phacellophora camtschatica
GAAATGAAATGAAATGAAATGAAATGAAATGAAATGAAATGAAATGAAATGAAATGAAATGAAATGAAATGAAATATTTTTTTAGGTTGCCGTTGCCTTTCTCGGGTTATATCGTAAAGTCCCTAGTAGTGATTACTAAACACAATATCATAGCAATTGCTGTTATAACTACTAAGTATTAAATTGTTAATAATTGTTGCTTAGAATCTTTTTTGTTTGTTGCATACTTACCTCACTTACCTAAGCTGTTATGACGTATGGCAGGAATGACTATGATGGCAGACAACCGACAACGTTCGCTGCCTTGCCTTGCAAGCAAGAGACCTCTTTAGACTTCTCCTCCGCGGAGTTTGAAGAAATTGCACCGCAATCACATTCAGACGAACCAATGAAACAGTGCTTCCGCTGCTTCTGTCACCACAAAAGCCATTTCCTAATAACTTGCAATCAATCTAAATAATATATATCTTTAGTGTCAGGGTTTTACAAAACTTTGTGTAAAGACTAGGATTTTAGGGATTGGAATTTATCACACTAAACAACGACAAATATTTTTGATGTTCTACCCTCTAAAAACACATCAAATACATCAAAAATTTCTATACCTGAAAATTGTTAAACGTTATTGATAAGATGCTGAATTTAAATTATAATAGAATAGTGGTATCAAGCAAGTATCGTATAAGTATTGTTTAAGTATAACTAACATTTGCTAGCTACAATTAAGGTTGTTTTTTGCTGAAGTTCTCTGAAAAAGATTGAATAGAAAAACGGGATTTTTCCTTAATAGTGAGTCTATTTGCAAAGAAAACAATACATAATTCTTAAAAGTGGTCTACTTCAAAATCTCATGGGCACTTTCTAGTCAACCTTGTATTTAAGTCAGTGGGGTCCCTGGCTTAATACTTTGTTAAGAGAGAAATTGCAGAGTTATATCATCGTCGATCTACTGCGGAACAATACATCTGATGAATTACAATAGACCTTTTTAGTCTCGAGGCTACTCCTATATCTGCACTTGGAATCGTTAATCAAAGTTTAAACGTTTTTACCATGTTGAAAACGAGGCTAGTCCTATGACACAATATGACTACTTTTATTTCCGAAAAGGGCTATATGTAAGAAGATTAGATCTAAACATAAAAGTAACGATGGGGATATTTCGCATTTTGTCAGCTGCTTTAAAAATCTAATTTTAATGAATTAAGTGCAGCTGAAATTGCATTTAAACTCAAGGCTAAACCTCGTTTCTGTCACAAAATACCAGTAAATGGAGTAAATGTGTGTTGGGGTTTGTTTTTAAGTGCTGTTTTATGGGATACCCGTCATCCTGTTGATTCCCAAAACAGCCTCTTTTCTGCGTTTTCATTGGCTAATGCAAAACAATAACGTCTCAAGTCGATATTCGACTGGATCCCAAGAGATTCAAAAAAACAAAGCGGAATTCGAATAACGAAATTTGAATCGTCAAATAAGTTGAGCAGTAGAGGAATTGAAGAAGGTTTCTTGTTGATGAAATCACCCTGTGAACGAGGTTGCTCCCCAACATTAAGATGCATGAAAAGTTAAGATTTTAACATAACCACCGTTGTGGTTTTTATAGTCATCCTCAAGACTATTAAGTGGAGACCTATCGACAGTTACAATGTCTTACTGAATGGGATTAGAACTTAAGAGTCTGTTTTCTTTTGCGTTTCAGAGTCCTAAATACGACACAGTTCATGGGTGTTTTAAAACAAAGAATCTCTGAAATGCAGATGTTTCTTATTTTGTTGAGCTGAGAGGTGGCTACTGCAAGAGGAAAATTACTCGTTTTAGATATATCTGGCTGTTGGCATTGTTTTCGTAAGTACTGCCTTAAATGTTAGTTATGTTCGATAAATGTTTTCGTAGTTACTGCATTTTTTTAAGTCATATAGAAATAGATAAAGAACAATTTCGTGCGCAATATTTCATTTTCCCTTGACAACGACACAAGAAACGGGCACTTACAATTACTGCAAAACTGAAAATTTGACCAGGCTTAGTAGAAGTTTGCCCTGATTTCGAGATTTCTTGCTAATGAGCAACAAAATCGCACAACTAAGCAATATAGTGACTGATTTTGACCAAATAAATTTTCACATCCAACTTAGCCTCCTGGACACACATCGGACTTTATATTGTTTCATCTCAAAACTATAGAGCGCCCAAAACCCCTTACAATAATTATTATTTTGTTTCTGGGGTAATAGGCGGGGTCAGTTCCAGGAATTTTTCTCCTTATCTACCGAGTAAATTAGTCCCTCAAGAGGCATAACCCCGGTTTTTTTTTTTGAGTCATACAACACTTGTCATACAATGCAAATCTGTTTTTTTAAAAGCTCTTAGTTTGTCGGCAACTTGCGCGCCAAAATTACATATATCACATCTATTAGACACAAATTTTTTTGCGCACACGTAAATTTGCGCATTTAGTGTTGCGCGAATTCTATGGCAGCGCGAATTTAACATAGTATCTTGTAAAATAAATAAATTGTTATTATTATTATTTGCACACATGGTTTGCAATTCCTTAAGCAGGAAATATCGCTATCACTCGAAAATACCCATGTCTTGGTTGAATAATCGTGAAAAGCTATACAATAACAGCATGCATATGTATGTGTACAATTGGAAAAATTTATTAAAGATGTTATTTTTGTTCAAGAACTCACGATATTGAGTTTTGATATTTTCATGCACGTTTGAAAGCTATTTTTCCCAACGTTTTTGACGTCACACCGTTCCAGACCGTCCCGTCGTTTCAGATCAGATTCCCGTTCCAGACCAGATACCCTATCATGTAATAGTTTACCCAATCTGGTAACCCCCAAAAAAATGTTCACACGTATAAAAAACCACCAAAATTCGATTTTACTACCAATCTCGAAAATTGTTTCAACCACCATCAAAGAAAGATCAAATAAATTCTTGAAACCATTGCTACTTTGGTCACGTGAAAAATAATGACGTAATTACAGATTGAAAAATTGTTGAGCTATATTTTCAATAACTTTTGGCTAAAAGGCATATTTGTAATCATTTATAGGTGCAGACTAATTTTTAAGTCTTCTTCAATGGAAATAAGTAGTAAAAAATTTAATTATAAAACAAAAATAAAACAAGCGTTTTTCGTTTTGTTTAAAGAAAGTTTATCTCAAATTCTACAGTTCAACAGAATCTTTTAGGCGATCATTAATGACTTAGGTATGATGTACTGCAGCTGAATCCATATGATTAAGATTATTGATTATTCTGATAAACCATTGATTCATACTTGCCATATTAACATAAACCATTGCTACAGCGTTAGCTAGAGAAAACATTTCATAAAGACGTAGGAGCCATGGGGGCACAGGGGGCACCGTGCACTCCCCTAAGGTTTTGTGAATGCCATTTTTATTGTACGAAGTATTGCTATTTTAAAGACACATGTGCCCTTTTGCCATTCTAAACTAGATGCAAATGTACCTTCCTCAAGAGTCGTGCCCCCTCAAACAAATTTGCTTCGTACTTCCTGCTAAGTACAGATGGTATATCCAAGACCATAAGACAATTTAGTGCACTGAAAAACATTAAAGAAAATTTTGTATTTTGTTTGTTAACAACGCTTTTATCTGGTGTGTCTAAGTCCATCAAATATTTATGAAGAATAATACATCTTTTGCACTGACGGCTTTTAGAATTGCCGATTTAATTTGTTAGAGAAGCAACCTGCTTTAGGGTTTAATTCCATGATTACAGGCTTATTAATTCCCTTATCGTATTTTCCTTTTCTCGTCCGTTTATTAATTCATCAGTTTTTGTTGAATTAATGAAAAAGATCCTCTTACATTTACACCTATCCTTCCAGTCATTGTTAGAATTCCAAAATCATTGGAATTAGTCAAACTCTAGTCATTCCAAAACCAAGAATTAGACAAAAAAATCGTAAGGATTAAGATAGTTTGTAATTCAATTTTTCCTCGTAACTTCTCTTTGCACTAAATAATTTCAGTACTTTTAATAATTCATGTTTTTCATAATTTTTCGATAAGGCTGCGAAAATCATCCAGTGTCTTTTTCCTATTTGTTTCAAGCATTGAATCGATTAGACTTACCACGGGATTCCTTTTTCCGTGCGTTATTTGATATTCTGACGTCACTCTGGTCAAAAAGTGCTTTTTACCGGAGTGACATCAATAAATCAAAGAACGCAGGGAAACAAGGGTGTAGCAATTCTATGAATTTATTGTTCAGATGTTTGCTAATTTCTGCTTGTTGGTTAGTTATCGTTAGTTACAATATTTGTCAAAACATGAATATGATAAGGTATTGTATCCAGTAATGATATCGATTAAATATTGGTATAATTATTTAATAACAATAATAATTTCAGGGTAATATTAATTTTGAATTACTGAAATGCAAATTTAACGCACTGGGCAGCTAGCATAACATTTGAATTGACTTGCATGGCAGCTAACGTGTTATTCTTATCTTCCTCTTCAAGAAATCAAACCCTAACATAGTAGGTTGTAACCTACCTTGTCGGGAATCTGGTGTTCGCACGTTTGAATCTGGCGGCCCTAATAATGCCTGAACAAATTTCCTTTATTTAATTTAGTGAATATAACTCTTGGCAAACGAACCATTCCGCTTGTTCCGCGGCGAATTTTGTAGAAAATCATATTTTTAAAATAGGCAGAACAAAATAGAGTGGGGCCGGAAAGCCGAATAATTGGAAATTGAGTAAGAGGGCCTCGGAAAGAAGAGAAAGGCAAAAAACTATGAGTATTATAATTGCAGCATCGCAGTTGTATGTGGCTCAAACCTAAAGCGAGGCTGCAACATGATTGTTAAAGTAAAATCGTATTACAAGTAAACTACTGTGGTTTAATCGAACCCAAAATCTTTGTATATTTTTCTGGAGACGGTGTTTCTGATTGCCTTTTAAGCCCTGCCCGCTGGTCTAAGCCTATTCAACGAATATCACGCCACCCATGTGAGATCAATTTGTGGAAATTTTGGGAGAGGTTTGTGGAATATTTGCAAGAGATTTGTGGAAAAGTTAACAAAGTTGCGTAAATGTAAAACTACCGATTCTTTGTTGCAGAGAAATTTTCATCACTGCACATTTCGATTGAAAGGGAAAGTTATAGGGGGTTCCGGGGCACTCCGCAGAGAAAATTTATAGACCAAGCTTTAAATGTGACCACGCCCACTAAAAACGATCCATGACAAGGTTTTTTCAAGCGAAAAACGATTCTTCTTCAGAGAATTTATCACTGCACATTTTTACTGTTTTATCACTGCATTTATCACTGCACAGTTTCACTGTTATCACTGCCTAAATGGGTTATCGCTGCACACTAGAATTAGGTATGTTTGCGTATAGTTCTGCTCTGTTATCAGCTACGTCACTTTAGGATTTTTCGATTCTAAAATTTTTATGTAGCACCCAGCCACCTAAACAACCATCAAATCATTAATATTTAATGCTTGCATTCAATTTTAATTCAAAACAGTAACTTTTTAGATGCTTTCCTGTTATTGTTTTTGTGTTACAGACAAGCTGGAGTTGAAAGATGATTCCGTCGTTAGGATACTAATCGGTAACCGGCGTTTTTAATTATAAACATTGCTTGTTTGTTAATGTTACTGCTGTGCGTATGGTCGGGATTTTTAATTTCCTGTTATGTTATGAATTACTTTATCTTGGTAAATTGAAATAACTAAGCCTGTATTTTTATTTACACGATGATAAATGATTACGCAAGAATTGCACATTGTTTTACAATGTTTTGAATTGTGTTTTGATTTCGCAAAAGTTTGGTATTGCTTTGCAATACACTGTGTTTGCAATAGTTGAAGTTCTGCTTTGCGTATTTATTACGCAATAGTTGCGTGTTGTTGTTTTTCAATAGTTTTGAATACATTGTGTTTGCAATAGTTGAAGCTCTGCTTTGCATATATATTACGCAATAGTTGCGTGTTGTTGTTTTGCAATAGTTTTGAATACATTGTGTATGCTGTAATTCTGTTTTACATATTGATTATATAAATTCACATAATTGTTTATATTTACATAATTTTTACATATTTGCAAGTTTTACATACTGATTATTGATTATGCAATAGTCACGCTTTGTTTTGAAATAGTTTTGAACATCTTGCTTTGGGTATTGATTAAGAAAGAGTTACGTACCGTTTTGCATTGTTCCTTCTTTGTTTTATAGTACAATCATATTTACTTTCATTTACATTTGTATTGTCGAGCAGTGTCTAAATGTTTGACATCTGTGATGTGACAGAATTTTCGTTGGCTGTTTTCGGCAAATATTTTAACACTGCTTAGGCTCAAAAGGGGGAGGGTTTGTTTGGTTTAAGATAAAATCGAGAGCAACTTACAAAATGAGTCGTGTAAATGAAGAAAAGAGGAGTTTAGTTTCATAGTTTGAATTTTAGATGCATTACTAAAAGTTCTTTATTGTTAATTGTTGTACTTATTGTAAATATTACACAATATGTCAATTCTCACAGAACTTTAATATATGTTTTTGAACATGACTTTATTTAAATTTAGTTTTTGTGCAGTAGAGTTTCCTTTTTCTTAGCTAATAAAAAGATTAGTAATTACTAATAACTAATTAGAAAATCAACGAATGAAATGCAACGAAAAGGCACCCGTTTTAAGAGATTTCGAAAATTTCTGATTTGGCCTATCTACCTGCACATTTTAGAGCATGAACTCGATTTTATAAAGCAAGCACCGAAATGGGATACATCATCTTAATCGGAAAGAGCTGCTCTTCCCAATCATTGTTTCCCCTCGCATTTTCCTCTTTAAACAACGAAATTGATATATTTGGATTGATGGCATAGCCCCATCTTTAAAAATTAGTGTTTGAAACTTGAAAATTCCTAACCCACTAATGACAAGCTAACGATCGATATCTTAGTCGAAAGGGATTCGCGAACAGAACGAAAGGATTTCTCGCCGATCATACCTAGGCCATGTACAACATCTAAGGGCTTAGATTTACAGAAACAGAGAGAGGGTGGTTCATGGGGGCTTGTTTCATTTTTGGGAATGACAATGTTTGCCTCTGAAACACTGAGAGTGAGTTTTGATTGGTTTCCTACACTGCAGAAAACAATGTATAAGGGACAATCCACAATTGTGAATTATTCTTAACTTGTAAGAGCAGTGTTAATGTCAAACGTCAACTCGAAGCAATCTGTCTTCAATATTGCGTGATCATTTTCGAAATTCCCAGTTAAAACTAAGTTAGATCCTTCCTACAGTAGCTTAACTTTGTTTTGACAAAAATGAACTTATCTTTTCGGCAAGGGGTTTTTTCATAATGCTTTTTAAAATTAAAACTTCTTAAACATGAAAATATGTGACCTTGTCTGCACTTCCATAGTGATTGTGTCAAATAACGTTTGAGGTACAACATCAAAATTGCAATGCAAAACATGAGGGTTAATCTATAAGCTGGTATAGTCAGCGCCATTTAATGTTGCTCTCTTATTCGCTTTTGTTACGAAAAATACAATACATGAGTAGGAAATAATTTTTTATTGTTAAGACTGCCTAATAGGTATATTAAAGGTTGAATGTATTATTGAACCGCAACGAGATTTATTTTCATTGCTTTTTATTGGCACACTGATATTTCTTCGATGTGTTCTAGAATTGGAGGCTAAGTTTCATTTTTTAGGAACATCGAACACTTAGGAACACTTAACAATGGTGATCATTCTTGCCACATAATCTTATTTCTGTCTGAAAGCCCATTTTAAAATTAGTTCAAAGTTGCCGCTTTGTATTATGTAATAATGTCAAAGTTCTATCTGAAATCCCAGGATTATGCACGTACGAGATTAAAGTTCGTTCAGAGGGTCTTTGGCAACCAGCATGCATTGCGCAAGTTTGTGGCGTGTGGCGGCCATCCTAAATAAGTCGGATACTGAAATCTGCTTTAAGTTCTTGAATCGTCGCAATCTTTTTACGAAATGAGCAGAAGAAAACAACTGTTGATAGTGGAGAAACTCGTTGTCATGGACCATAGTTAACGTATTATTTTGCTGTTGTTCTGGTTTGATTACAGAATCTGAGTTTTATGAAATGGACTTCACTGCAACAAGCGATTGAAAATTTTAAAAATGGAATGTTTTATATCATGTTTTTACAATATAAAATATAAAATAGCAACAAATACGAATGAATGAAAAACAGACAAATTAATCAGTTTGGTATTTTACGAGTTTTTAGATGTGTTGATCGTTTTGAATAAAATGTACACCAAGACAAAATATTTTCATGCGTTGAAACGAGGCTTAGTTTTTTGAATGAGAAGTGAAAATAATTTCTGAAAAACAAATTTGAGAAAATAAAGAAATCTTCAGTCCAGAAATTAAGTACGTTTGATAATGAATCCCGAACGTATTGAGCTTGGCTTGGCCGTTCATCAGTAGCAAGCCCTAGGTTTAATGAAAGTTCTGTTCAAAGCTTATGTATTTTATAATATCTAGGCAATTACAATATATGACAATGGATTCATATATCGAATTGCGGTTGATCTCTATACAAATCCTTTAATAGAGGCATAAACTACAGCATTCATTGATGCTACTACTTTCGGAACATCTAAAGCAGAAAAACTGTAGGTACTTTCGAAATGGTAGTTATTGCTTTGAGAAACGACAGAAGCACAGATTGTTCTTTCTTATCTGAATTGACTCCATAGCGGGAACTTCTCTATAAAATCTTCACAAAACACAGTTATCTGACTGTAGACAACAGGAAAGGACACGCTCAGTTTCAATTTGTTGTATGTAATAAATTGAAACGTTTTTCTTTGTTTTTTTCTATAGTAATATATTTATTTCATCTTGTGGCTTGTTGTTTAAAGGCTAAGCGTTATTTTTGTGATAACGGTCTGCTGACTGTAGATTAAATAAATTTAGAAAAAATATTTACATTTGAATTCACCGCCTGCTGAAATACACTTTAACTTTTTAAATTTTTTTAGGACTTTAAAAGGTGTATTTTACATCATTCAATAAGACTTACCCATTGCTACCACCTTATATGAACCCCAAACCATCTTACCTGGTTTTTTGTCGGCAACTAGGCTTTTATCTCGAATGTATTCTGTTATGCAAAAACACATAAATGAAGTAAGATGAAAACCATTAAGTGAAACAAAAATCCAAGAAGCTACAGGCCCTGACAGTAACATGTTTTACGTAGATACAAAGAACAAAGACCCAAGCATTTGTCTGTGCACATGTGCAAGGGAAAGGAACCGGCATTTTCCAGATAGCTAAAGTGTTTAATAGGCTTTTTACCAAATTCAACTTGGGAATATTTACCAAACTAACTGGGTGGGGAATATAGCTAAACAAACTAGGGAACATTGCTGAACAGACAAGGGAATAACAGGCATATTTTGTTTTTTTAAGAACATGTGCTTCTTGGAGACACCAACAGCCTGACCAGCCACACCAGCACACAGTGCTATTAGAAGTCCCCAGATACTGTTAACCTTCCCACAATGAGCTGATTTCAAGAAATACTAGAAGAAAGCCACTCACTTCTCGAAAGTTTTACCACATGTCTGTTTCTCCCCCATTGAATGAAGACCTTCGCCTGACCTTAAAGGTTGTTGGTCATGCCGAAAGTGGCAGTGCTATTTAGTTTTTGTCATGTGCAACGCCGGTCTGAGTCTTTTGATTTATTGATATGCGTCACATTTAAAATTTAATTCAACTGTGATTCCTCTTGACGGAGACGTGTGGGGGGGAAGCAGGATCTTCCAAAGACAAAAACAAAGAAGTTGCGGTCGAAAAATTCTATTCAGTATCTGTTACCTCCTGTCAATATTAATTGCCATGATGTCATAATTCTGTTCACTTTCAAACAAATTTGTAATTAAAATTTTCTCGTTCAGATACATCGGGACATTCATTGAAGAAAGTCAACGAAAAAGAAGAATCATCTTTCATACGCAGAGGACATTTTTGCGGTTTTAATGAACGTTTTTCAAAGGTATTTTATTTTGCTGCTTCCCATTCTTTAGAAGATAATTCTTCTTTTTACGGTAATTCATAATACAGCAAAGATATATAAAAAAAACTTATGAGCATTTTACAAGCTGCTAGAAACAGAATCCTAAGAAGCATCCAAAGTGATGATTGGCTCCATAATAATAAAAACGGAGATATATTTCTCCATTCCAGATTGCAGCAGTAGCACGGGCTTAGGGACCGATTTTTAAATAGAGTGAAGGCGGGATGGAGGAGAAATTGATTTAACATTAAATATTTCAAGACCCTCTAATATCGGCCAAGTAAGTTGAAGACATCCTTTTCAATCAGTTTTCTTGAAAGATTCCCCATTTGGCGGCAAAAATCTCTGCAGACCCCCTTACAAGCTTCTAAAAATTTCAACACACCCCCAATTTCTCCTCCATCCCCCTCGCCATATTGAATGACTGGTCCCATAAGATTTTATAATACAATTGCGTCAACGATGCTCTTGATTTTCATACAAAGTTTCTTTGGATTATTTTTCATGAAGCTTTCGAATTTTCAGGTTTTTTCATTAAACTTTTGGCATTCCCAAAGATGTTAAATGTGTTCATCTTGAGCTACGCACTTTGTGCACAGAGCATTATCAAATTTTCCTTTATAGTTAACTTTTAGGTCAGGCATGTTTAACGTTAACTTTATTAACATTGCTGCATTTTTCTGATTTATGTATTTTTTCTTCTCAAAACGTCCTTTCTTATAAACCTTAGTTTTGTTTTATTCCTCTGTTTCATATTTTATTCCATCAGTGATGTAATTTTAGATTTTACTGTAAATTTCCATTCTTTATTTGTTAATATGCCAATCTTTGATTCGAAATATCGAAAGTTCGAGATAACGGTCAGTTGAGATAGAGCTGACATGCCAAACATGTAGAAAGGCAAAACATGCAAAAATAGTCGATCTTAGGAGATTCGACGCTAAAGTTTTGTTTACAGAATTCAAGAATCAAGAATTCGATATCTCAAAATTTGATAAATTTCCATAATGGCAGCATTAGCTTGAAAAGGTGGATTATGCAACAACTGGTTACTTATGTTGAGTAGTACCATATTTGCATTACAGTAACGTCCTTGTTAGAATTAGAAAGAAAAATGCGTTGTATACGAACTTATAAAACTAAACAAGTTTATAAACCGGAATAATTAATACAAAATTTCATTCTGTTCACCATATGTTGTTTCTCAAATCTTGGAAAGCTTTCAGAAACCATTTTTAAGTAGATGCTATGTTTGTGGTGGTTGACGGATGTAATGCTCTTTGGGACGCATCATTAGGAGTTGTAATTTTTCTCGAAGAGGTATTTATATGCAGTTTTCGTGCAAAAGCTTCTTCGTTATATTTTTAAAACTTGCTGCTTACCAGCAACTCAATTCACAATGTCTATAGACAGACATATAACCAACTAATCTAGTCGCATTTACGTTCTCTATTTTACACTGCCTCGCGTCTTCGTTACAGCATGATTACATTACAATTACATCGTTTTCAAAAAATGTGTGCACACATTTTACGTTTGGACTTTTGCGAAATATCGTCAATATTAAATTTAAGATAATAAAATTTAAGGTTAGGTGAAAGATTTGAAAAGAAACAACACACACAACAAAACGAGAGGAAAATGAAGAAATTTTGAATATAATCAGTTACAAATTAGTCAATAACATGCAGTATATGATTCCTGTACATTTAATTTTTCATTTCATCAAAAGACTTATCAATTTGAGAGCATCTGTCTTCAAAGTAAAACACCTAACTAATTAAAAGATTATCCATAACAAATAAAAGAGTTTTGGCGAGGGTGACCAGAGAGAATTACAACATTGTAAAGCAATGAAAAGTCATAATTTTAATGGGGAATATAGGCCCTTGGCCCCCGCCTAACTCTACACCAATGAATAGAGAGCTATATTGGTTCTCCATGTCTTTGATGCGTCAACGTGCATTTTACCCTGGGTACCAGGCTTTGTACGTGCGCCTCGGCGTTAACAGGAATTTTCCTCGAAGTTACTAATGATGCGTTTAATTGAACTTTATATCAATTGACCTCAGTTTACCACGCAATTTTTATCTGCATTTCTTTATGTTGACGATTTTCGAAGCTTATCGTTGTGTTCTGTCAAACCAGAAGCAGAACCAATGTTAATCTAAAGGTTTTACACGCTCTCTCGTTGCATCTGCGTTGGCCACAAATTACGTGTGCATTACACTGTGACAGAAAAAGCAAAATGCGCACGGCCATAACAGTTACTGGCTTATCCTATACAATTTATGAAAGGCTCAGACACAACCTTTTTCCCAATGCTCTGTTAAGAGGCAGAGTTTAATTCGGTAGCCTCAAGGCTTAAATTGTGTGTTTTGTTTTTCAGGCCATTCATAGTCATCCAGATTATTGAGTTTTGCTGAGGAAGACGAAATTCTACAAAGGCGAAGTTATTGATTCTGAATTATCAAAGTATCATTTGACTGTTGAATTTGTTTGGTTGATGAAAACATACACTTGAGGTGAGTGGATATGTCTCAATAATGAACTGGATTAATTTGAAAGAAACATCTTTCAGGGTTTTAAAAACTGGTTTTGGTTCATCTTTTGGTTGATCTGAGATTAAGTTGACACGATCCCGGTACCATTTGAAAACCGAACAAAATGTGAAGGTGCTAAAAGTTTTGCTTGCGCTCAGAGGATACCGGTAGAATTTGAAGACGACACAAAATGTGATGCAACCAAAACCTGAAGAATCCATTTGTCTACTAAAATGTTCCGTTTTCATCGTTTTCGAGTGTTCACATGACACCGTTATCGAACTGTGCCGGGTAGAGTTCAAAATGTGCCGTTTTCAAATTGTGCCGTTTTCAAATTGTACCGTTTTCAAATTGTACCGGCACAATTTTATGCCGTTTTCGTGTGAACGCGAGGCCAATCCGTAATATTTTGTTCCGTTTTCCAATTTTGCGAACATCGTTCGAAGGTAGTCTGAGATTAACATTTAAGATTCAATCAAAAGCACTACCTACTATAACATACGACTACATTGTATTTGTATATACATTACGTACCATAAAGGTAACAGAGGAAGAACATAATACAATAGTTCTATAGCTACTAACGTAATAACAGAACAACAAAAAGTTAGTAAAACCTAATGCGTAGAATTTCCATGTTCTGTTCTCAAAGGCGTGTTTAGATAATTGGCTATAGATCTAAGATTATATGGTTCTACCAATTGGGTGGTTGCATCGGCAAGACAAGAATCTAATGGTAAATACATTGTCTTACAAAACAGCTGTGCCAGAGCCAGCTTTTAATAGTCGACAGTTCTTCAAACCTTTTCTCGAACTAGTTTTAAAATCAGGAGAGAATACTCAAAATAACGATTTAGAAAAATTGAGCAACGTAACATCAAACAACCTGTTGTTTGATGTTTAATGTTTTAATGTTTTAATGTTTATGATTACACTATAATAAGTTTAATTCTTTAAAATTAGGGAGGGAATGCTACTTAAACCTCCAATTAAGACATGTTTAAAGGTTTACTCAGTCTCATAATGATATATTTTTAGACAAAGGTAAATTTTTGTTCCGGAATAATTTGTAAAAACATTTCTTGCTTTAACCAATTCTAAAACATTTGACAAAAATATATGAAATGTAACTGATAATAATGTTTGAGAAAGTATTTTTTATTCTATTTTCAATTAAAATTTATCTAATATCTAGCCTGGGGCGATAAACTGTTTCCACCGATAAATACCGATGGGGCGATAAATACCGCTATATATTCCATTCAGAAGCTTCTTCTGTTATCTTCCTAAGCAATACGATATTAGTAAACGATGGACTCTTAAAGCTGTGCCTTTACAATGGTCGTTGATCCTCAAGTTTACAATGTATGAACCTTACAACTACGCCCTCTCCATGTTTTCCTCAAATATTCATCAAACTATTTTACATTCAAATCTCCCGTTGTGCCCACAAAGTAAAATATGAATCTTTCCTCTCCAGCTCAGCGTTTTGTGGCAAAAGATCTGGAATTGTGGTCAATAATGTTTCTGAATATTGTTACAATTTTTAATCGCAAAATCTCTAGTTCCGTCTCCGAGTGTCTATCTCTGGTTTTATTTGGAATCTAAATTTAGCATTGAGTTCCATTATTTAGTTTTATTTCATACTTTAATCCTATGGTGTGTTGTCATTTCGTTATTTTGCCTGGTGCAATGCAAGTAAGCCGGTTGACTGTAATTAGAGGCGACCGGAAGGATCTCCTTTCGTTCGCTGCTACCCGAACCCCACCGTAAGGGTGGATCCCCGATCCGAGGACCACTTGCCTGGGTTAAATGTTTCTCTGAAATAAATTCTTGGCTAATTGACAAATTGACAAATCAATAAATCTGAAGGGCTTTTCAATGGCTAATTTGTCATCTTTTATTTCATCTGCGGGTTTGAAAGAGTTAATAAGATGCCTGGGAAAATGAAATGAAATTAGAGTAAGAAGGGATTTATTTTTTAACTTGATGTTTTGGAAACTTTAATTTCTAATCAACTAAACTAAATTTACACAAGTACCTATTTTTTGTAATATGTTCTTTGTGACTTTCGGTACTTTTACAATCGTTAATCCGATTTGTAAAAATGAAAACTTTCTAAAATCGTAAATAGATCAATTTATATTTAGTCATTAGTTTAAATCAAATAGTAAATAAACAATGTTTAGGTATTTACTTAATGTAAATACCAAGTTAGAAAGATAAGGTATTAGTTTAATGAAAATGGTAAATTTATCATCAAATTGAAAACAGCACGTAACCTTAAGGGATCATCTACTTAAACTAGTTTTAAAACAGTTTACTTCAAGATTCCATTAGTTGTTCAAAAATCAAGTGATATAGCCCGAGGCATTTTTTGACAGTATTTTGAGACAAGTCGGTGCTATTGATTAATGCCGTTAAGTTTGATCTTTAGAAACTTTCCTCGTTAAACAATGGAAAATAGGCATAGTTTGGGTTTGGCTTATAATTTTCCTTTGTTTTCTTCAACCCTCCTTCGGTCAGTGTCCGGTCAGTGTCCGGTCAGTGATCTTGCGACCGTAATGTTGTCCTGATTCTGTACGGTTGAACCTCTCGAAGTCGAACAATACTCAATATTTAACTGGTTCCCCATAGAATGAACTTTTACTCGAACTGTTTTGTATATCCCTTGAGAGCTTTCAGTATTGATTTAACTTGTGTTATCTCAAACACTGGTCATCTCGAAAACAGATTTTCGTGCTTGAGACAGCGGTGTTCAACTTGATTGCGTATTTAACTGGTTCCCCATGGAATAAACATTTACTCGAATTGTTTTGTATATCCCTTGGGAGCTTTCAGTATTGATTTAACTTGTGTTATCTCAAACACTGGTCATCTCGAAAACGGATTTTCGAGCTTGAGACAGCGGTGTTCAACTTGACTGCGTATTTAACTGGTTCCCCATGGAACGAACTTTTACTCGAACTGCTTTGTATTGGGAGCTTTCAGTATGGAGCTTTCTGTATTGATTTAACTTAGCTATGTTATCTCAAACACTGGTCATCTCGAACAGATTTTCGAGCTTGAGACGGCAATGTTCAACTTTACTGCGTATTTAACTGGTTCCCCATGGAATAAACTTTTACTCGAACTGTTTTGTATATCCCTTGAGACCTTTCAGTATTGATTTAACTTATGTTATCTCGAACACTGGTCATCTGTAACAGATTTTCGAGCTTGAGACAACGGTGTTCAACTTTACTGCGTATTTAACTGATTCCCCATGGAATAAACTTTTACTCGAACTGTTTTGTATATCACTTGGGAGCTTTCAGTATTGATTTAACTTGTGTTCTCTCAAACAGTGGTCATCTTGAAAACAGATTTTCGAGCTTGAGAGAGCGGTGTTCAACTTTACTGCGTATTTAACTGGTTGCTCATGGAATGAACTTTTACTCGAACTGTTTTGTATATCCCTTGAGAGCTTTCAGTATTGATTTAACTTGTATAATCTCAAACAGTGGTCATCTCGAAAACAGATTTTCGAGCTTGAGACAGCGGTGTTCAACTTGATTGCGTATTTAACTGGTTCCCCGTGGAATGAACTTTTACTCGAACTGTTTTGTATATCCCTTGGGAGCTTTAAGTATTGATTTAATTTGTGTAACTGGTTCCCCATGGAATAAACTTTTACTCGAACTGTTTTGTATATCCCTTGAGATATACAAACCTTGTTGATTTAAATGCTGGGCCATCTTGAACAGATTTTCGAGGTCGACACAGCGAGATCAAAGTGTACTTCTCTTCTGAATTATTACCTAAAATGTTTCAACCTGACTCCTGAAAACGCAATTTGATATTAAGCAACTTAGCATATTGTTGCAAATTTTTTCGAAACATATTGGTTGGTTGCCATGCCTTTCGGGTACTCTCTCTTTTGAAACTGCGAACTGGTATAAATAAAGACTGCTCAATGCAAATGAAGAGAACCTTCAGAGCATAATGTTATAACTGCTCAATATGACAAGCATAACGTTTTTTGCTCAAGGTTTATAAGATAATCAGAACGTGTTTGCGAAATTTGAAATGGTTTTGAAATCTCCAGATTTGGACAGGAAACGATTGGATTTGAATAAAATTTTATTATCTTGAAATAAGATTGATAAAATTCTTGTTTTCGGAAATCACAATTAAATGTGGACTGTTTACTCGATTCAATTGTTCTCTTAAATTGGTTAGAATGGGATTTAATTGATGCAAAATGGAATCGTTTATGATACTCTTATCGTTTTTACACAAGACGTCATTTGTTTCAAATCACGTCTTCCTAGAGACTGTCATGCGTTTAAGATGGCTACTTTGTAAATAAGTACTATTAAAGTCGTTTAAGTGTTTTTTTATTCTTGTCAGGATAAATCTTAAGTACGTCAGCATAATTTTGAGACACTGTATAAGAGTGCAGCGTAGGCATCGCGTAAAAAGCTGCAAGCATTTGTCTCATCTTTCAATATATTCTACCAACCTAAGAACACTGATAAATTTTCTTACTATGAGGTGGAATGACAATGCTGCGAGACGTGTGGATCAATATGAGCATATCAAGATTTAAAGCTTTCACAATTTGACTACTGTGGATCGTGAAACTGCAAACATGTTCTGTCTCATCTCCCTTACACACACAAATGTGCACTCATTCTTTCGTTGTTTGGCAAAATAATTGGTTTGGAGGCTTTCCCAGGGGAACAAGGGAACTTACAGTTATTAATGATGAACAGGGGAATACTTTATATTTTTAATAGGGATAAAGGGAACACTGAAAACGTTTTTCGAGTTTTGGGGGACTTTTTGGATGTAATTTTGGGGAACTTCTAAAAATCCAAAGGGAACTCTGTGTACATTTATGACGGAGCTGGGGAACACAGACCCCCTGCAGGGGCGTAATGAGGTGCCAACTTTGCGGGGTGTGTTATCTTAGTTTGGAAATTGCCGAATTTGTTATATTGTTTTCTTCAAATATTATATTGTTTTAATAAAAAATAGCCATTGCTCTCTACAATTTGCCCGAAATTTTGCCTGAACGTGTTCCTGAAATGTATTGGGGTTAACACTCCACACCCCCTTTAGCTACGCCCCTGTCCCCATGGGAGGGCCTCGGTTTAAATTTCCACGTGGTTGCTATGTATTTCTATGCTCTCCCTGTCGCTGTTGTTGTTGTTGCAGCTAATGTCTCTTAAGTTTTTATCATGAATAAAAGGCTGTATCCCTAATCAGAACTATGTTCAGGTATAATATTTCTAATCTAAAAAGGCTGGTGTCTTCAGAGTCACACGTTTTGTGATAAAAATAACTAAAAGATATGCGACAAAATGAAATACCAAACATACATTTTAATGCGAATTTTACTGCAGGTTAGCAGGTGATTCATAGTATATCGGCTGAAGAATCTTAATATCTCAATTATTTAACACCGATAAAATAATACTAGCAATAAAATATTTATACAACGAGTTTTTATCAGCTTTGTTGTGAGAAACACTTTCTGGTGTTTTTCCATCAAAACTTTGGTTCTTAATAATGTATCATTAGTTGCTTTATTTACCTATCATTTGTTGTCCTTACCCTGGGGGCTGGATGACCCACGGACTATTGACGAGATATTTCTGCCCTATGGACGGGCTATTGATAGTTAGAAGCGCCCCTGGATATCGTGAATATTATCGTAATAATTTAAAATATTATCGTGAAAATCAACCTTTTTACCAGCACGAAGGTGGGGCTATTGACACACTTTTCCTCCCCGAAGGCAGGGATATTGACCAATAAAGTACTAGAAATTTCAATTCCCCATGGTGAGGAGAACAAAGGATAGATGCATTATGGGGGAATCTCATTTCAAGGCAGGCTTGTCCTAAAGCCCGTGTTATGTGGGGAAAATAAGCAATCCTGTTTTGCTTCTTTCTTGTTTATCAAATGCTTCGTCAAAAATCTATTTACTATTAAAGGATTGATGGAAATCTTTAAGAAACATAACCAATTTACTAAATTGTAATCTCATAATGGTTTCTTGGTCTAAAAGGCAACTGTTAGAACTTTTTTAATTTTTATTATCTTTTATTTTATTTTTGAATGGAGATTTTTCTGAACGCTTTCTTTGAAGAGAACCCACACTTCCATTATGCATTGTTCTCGATTTGTTTCAAATCTAAATAGGTGTCTCAACAAACCAATCTTGATATTTGGTTTATATTTGCCGCCCCCTGCCAAATGTACGAACACACAGAATTCCCTTTAGTTATGCTTCTACTGAGGAGGGTTGTAGACTTAAATTTCCATCAGTCGTCTTGTTTTTTAATCATACAATAAACGGCTCATTCGTAATTTCTAAGAATATTTCTAATTTCTAAGGATTTCACAAAATGATAATGCAAAGCCTATTTCTTACAGGTCACTAGAACTTGCCAGTTTGTTTAAGCATACATAAACAATGAAAGCCAAGTTTGTTGTCAAAATGGTACACAGCACGAAGGCAATAGCGACCACGATGTAGGGATACGCAAGATTGACATTCATCACAACTGCAAAGGATCACAGGACACAAAGGAGGCTGCATAATAAGCCGGCTGCTCGCTTATAACTGAGCGGCGTAATTTGGAGACTCATTATGAAGAACATGGATAGGAACATCAAAGCAGATGGCTATATTTACCAAGGTGTTTTGGGTGAAGGGGCATTTGCAAGTGTTTTGCTCTGCAAACAAATTCAAGATGGCAAGTTGTTCGCAGCTAAAGTCACAAATTTCGAAAGAAATAGAAGGCTGAAATGGGAAGCTGAAAATGAAATTGAGGTAAGTTTTCGTTACTTCTTGCATCTGTCACATCATTTCTTTTTATGGATTAACATTTTCACATAAAGTTTTGTTTCTTGTGAATACCTATAGATTGTTTAAAACTTTATTTGATGTGAATTCTCTTCTGAGGTTGGATTTCAAAGGAAACTATTTCTCGTATCACGTACGTTTTTTGCCAAATAGCATATCAAATTCAGCTTTATTTGTACAACAACGTTTTTTCATTGTGCAGGCGTACGTTTTACAACTTATACCATGTTTTTAACGAGTATTTTCTTTCAAGGATTTTTACTTTGCAATTCATTCGGTCTACAGTGTTAAACTTTTCAAATTACTTTTTAAACACTTTTTATATTGAATACAAATAACAACGCGTTGATCTTCACACCAGAAACAATTCACTTGGGAAAGGATTTCCTTTGCTTTCACTAATTGCAGCGCTGGTTTGCCTTTCAATGAATGCAACAGTAGCATCGATACCGGGGGGAATTATTGCATCAAATATCAATTAATGCTGCTTTCTAATCGCTGCATGGAAAGCTTTCAAAATCTGTTACATTAAATCTGTGGACATTATTTTCTGTCATGCAATGTCATTTTAGACTTTGACAACTTTCTAAAAGTACTCTGTAACTTACGTTATTTAATATTGAGATACCGCAACACCGTTGTGCAATTCATGTTGTCTTTAATTTAAAATTCAATTTATTTTTGTAAATTTTTAACGCTTTGCCAGCAGTTACTAGGCTTAAAAGGTGTTTTGTGACATATATTTGCAAAAAACTGTACATTGAGTGGCAAATTATATGTATAAGTCGTTTGAAATTTGAAAGCAGTGTCCGCTTGATTTTTTTCGGGTCTGATAGTTGTCAGTCCAGATAGTTCGTCTGTGTAGAAGCTGTTGTATTTCGTTTTTGATCAAATTATGTCAGGTGATTTTCTGCTCCTTTTTTGTGTTTCAGTGGATACACTATCTTTCTCTTGGTGCCATATTTTTTTCATGGGCGGTCGTGGGCGGTCGTGGGCCGTCGTAGCCTGTGTTCCAGTCCACCCACAGGCTAGGGCGTCGTGGCTCTCCATATTTCTCTATTTTGTGTGTTAGCAGTAGATTAAATATTTGCATTCGTCAACTATTTTACTGGCTGGCACTTACTTGGCCATCCATTTTCTTAAACTTCCAAGGAATGTTTGTCTTTCTCTTCATTTATCTATTTTTCCCTTCAATACGCCCTGTCCCCATTGACATTTCAAACGCACAACTAGGATTTTGAGAAGGCAGGTGTCCCATTATTAGTGAAAGATATTGTCTCCTCCGTAGTTCGTTAAGATGCATGCCTAACTATAGCATGACTGTTAGTTGCTGCATAATCTCCAAAAATGCTTCCAAAATTTGAGCAGAAGCCAAAACCCACGATAACGTGGTCCATTGCTAAGCAACGTAAAATATCACAATTTTAGAAGCAGAGTCCAGGAAAGTTTTTAGGCTATTTCCAGCCGAAAGCATGCTTCGGTGCGAACCTTCCTCGTTTTACAATGGAAAATACGCTTTTTTCATTTAGGTGCAACTGCCTGTGACATTGGGTGGCAGGCTGAACATTTTTTAATGAAAACATATCCTTGTGGTGACTGTGGCTGCCTGCTGCTGCATGCGGCATGTGCTCCGAGGCTGCTCAAAAGTTGGATTTGATTCGACTGTCACTTACGGCATCTCAGAACCAGAAACCATCAAGAGTCGGTATCAGGCAGCCGCTGACAATTTCCGGACAGTTGGGAATGAATCCGGACGCAAAAGGGTTCAAACGAAATTTAGGCAAAGAAAAATGTGTGTTTTCATGTCTTGTCATCAGTTAATATAGACATGTTGTAATAATAAGAATAATTTTATGTGAATGACTTCTGTCAAATGTCATAATTATCTGTTGAATCTTTGAAAATATGCGGTTATTTTTTCATTCTTCTGGTTTTACGAACAATCGGATTTCTGTTTTTTCCGTTTTTGGCGTGTCTTTTAAGTAGCATATTCGAAAGCGGCGAATGTCAATTTATTTCAACTTATAAAAAATTGACGAGAAGCAAATCTCCCGTAAATCTATAGGCAGTCCTGCGTTGCTGACGGTGATGTTTTGTCCAACAACACAAATAAAACAACACTTACTGTAAATACTAAATATATATTGGGTGACCCAATAAAATGTTTGGTTACCAACTTTGAAAATTTCCTCTTTCGCAGCCATTGGAAAGACCAAATTTAGTTTAGAAACTGTTCTTTTTTTAGTGAGGTGAAAGAAGGATGATGTAATTAAAGCTTGAAAATCCTATTTTTGAGCTGTACTTTTCAATTATTTTGTAATTCCGGTTTTACTAAAAAATTGATTTGATGATTAGAACAGCATGATAACATGCATCAAAGCCAGGTCGCTTACAAAATCGCTAAATTTCACAAAGTGTTCAACAGCCACTTTGATTTTAAAAAGAGGTCCAGTATGCAGGCTTTGTGATTGATTAACATTACAATCCAGTATGATTAACCTTACAACTTTTGATTTAACGCAGTCTTAGCTCCAATAATTAAAGACCGCAATTGAAGTTTAAGATAGGATTGACGGATCACAAAAAGACAAGTCAAGTTTTATAACATAGAATCTCACATTGAATAAAGCATTCAGCTGAGCTGAGGAAGTTAAAGCTAACACTGATCCTTTGCGCCCAAATTAAACCAAATTCGCAACCAATTGTAATTTTGCTGATGAGATTAACATGCTACCAAAACGTTTTGCTTGCCCATCACATTTACAACCATAATGCCATAATTACTATTCAATTCAGTCTCTTTTCAGAGAACAAGATCTATGAAATTGTTGAAACAGTTGTACTTTGTTTCTCTTGTTTTCCAAAACATTTATTAAATGGCGCTTATTCGTCAATTTCATTAGTTGGTATAAAGCAGCTCTTTAGCTATATTTTTCCTGCAACCAACTTAAAATTAATGAATCAAAAGAAAGGAACACGATGTTGAGATTTGACAAAATTAAGTGCCTTTTTTTTAAATCAGGTCAATATTAAAGTTTGTTTAACGTGACGAGGAACAAGAAAAGGACTTTAAACTTCATTTACAGTAGATTATGACATTATGGCCTTGTTATGGCCTCAGTTTCAAATAACTATAGCCTCAGTTTCAAGTGTATCCAAGGAACTCTCAGAAACTCTAGCCTCAGTTTCAGATAAAAGTTGCTCACAAAAATGGAGTGCAAACAATTAGTTTAATGTTTGTTTTCTTGCGTTTTCTTTGTTTTTAATGCAAATAACAGAAGTTAGAGAACAATGAGGGTGTAAAAAGTTGTGAAAGTCCAGAGTAGATATTTCAATCGTTTCTTGTTTGACGACGACGAGGCAATGTTGATTTTCGTCAACATTTTGTAAAAGAGAAAGCCAAGAAAGTAAGAATATATTTAAACATGGGAATGCAAACAGACTAAAATGAAAAAACATTTACCAAGGAAAGTAATCAAGTGCATTTTTATTAATGTTTTTAAAAGGATAGAAGATTAAAACGTTTTAATCTCCAGAGCTTTTTCAAGATTGAAATGAGAATTCGTTTAAATCTAAAACCAATTTTGAATAACAAAAAATGGATAAAGACCAAAATGTCAAAGCTTATGAAAATGATCGTAATGTTTTCTTTTTGTCTTTTTATACATAATAAAGAAATAAATTGAGAGTTCAAAGAGATTCATATAACTAATGCCGCAGACGATTTTTTCAAAACAGTCTTTTAGTGACCATAAGACACGACAATTTAATAAGTAATGACTGCTATAATTATTGTTCATTTTTTTTTGCAATTACAAGAACAGTACTTTCTTTAAACAGATATACATAAACAAATATTCTAAGTAATGGCATTATAACTGTTATCTTTTCGTTAAATGTTTCTTGTTACATTTCAGATCATGAAGGATCTTAGACGACATCCGTACATTGTTTCGATGTATGACGTCATCAGGCAACCTGACATGACTACTCTCATGCTAGAATACGTCCCTGGAACTTCATTTTTGCATGGAATTTCTGATTGGGCAAATTTCACTGAATCAGACGCGCAAGTAACGATGAAACAGTTATTTCAAGCTGTTAGTTATTGTCATCGACATCGGATAGTTCATAGGGTAAAAGGATTTCTTTATTTTTTGTTTTTTATGATGAACTTAGGTTGTGGTTAGGCTGGCTACATCAGTTACTTTGTGGTAGGGGCGTAACCAAATAAGGTATGAGAGGGAACTGCACCCTTTGCCCTAAAATGGCTGCTCTCCTGCGTTGTGTTTATTCAATTCGATTACTATGTAGACGCCAATGAGGAAATTTTGATTTGTGATTATGCATAACATAACCAAAGGCCAGCTAATGTTTGCCTCGTTTCAGAAAACTGCCATATCAGCAACCATATGTTTCTGCCATATGTAAAACTGCCATATGTTTCACGCCATATCAGCAAACATTTTAATTGTTCTGTCACTGCTCACCACAGCCTCATTTTAAATAAAATAAATTTATTTAGCAAGAATCAGATAATTTTTTTTTTAATTTTTACAAGTTGATTGGTTGTTTGTGACAAAAACGTTTAATCTGCTGTGAACATTGCTAAGACTTGATACAAGCACGAATGTGTGGGTAATTCTTACTAACAAGTAGCCCAAAAAATAACCCACCATTTGCAAAGCTGCTGTAAAGGAGCTCCAGTTTTGATAATTTTGTTTCACGCTGCTGTAAGAGGCTTCTAAACTCATTAAAAAGTCGTTAGTTTGCTCCTCCGCCTGATATTCCTTAACAACAACAACAAAGAGCGAAAGTACAGGGAACTTATGTAGTGAGTCTAAGAGGCTTCAGCTTAAAGCGTAATACCTTGTTTGCTAAATCTAGCCAACAATCACTAATTTATTCTCGATGAAACCAAAATAGAGGATTGCTGAGATCTGCTGAAAGCAGAAAATTCCCCATTATGGCTTTCAAAAAACCAATAACTATGTCTTTACTTTAGAATAGCTTGGATTACTTTGTATTTCAATGTCAATGTCGAAACGAAATTATCAAATCTAAGCGTCCCACATAGTAGCTTTGCAAACATATGGACATTGTTTTGGGCCACCCTGCACTGCACTGCACTGTATTGTACTGTACCGTACTGCACCGTACTGCACCGTACTGCACCTTACTGCACCGTACTGCACCGTACTGCACTGCACTGCACTGTACTGTACTGTTTTTAATGACTGCTTTATAACACAGAATATGAGACTTCATTAATATGAATCTGCATTTTGATTGGTGTTATTCGAAGAAACTAACTCTTTTATTCTTACGGAGTGAAATTGAATTGTCTTTTTAATTTTTATTCCTGCAGGATATTTCACCTTTAAACATTCTGTGGGTACAAAGACCAACTCTTACAAATCCTAATGTGGCTCCTTGGTTGAAAATCATTGACTTCAATTTAGCAAGGAGAATTTCTGGTAGGGTCTCAACTGATTACATGAGTCTTTCTAACTTTTCTTTTGTTGTTCTTCGTGTAATTTATGTAAATTTATATCCTTTGTTGTTTCTCTTTAGTATTTCCATCCTTTTTATTGTTCTTTTTATTGCTGATTTTTATTGTTCTTCTTCAATAATTCATTGTTCTTCTTTATTCTGTTTTGAATTTATTGCTCTTCTTCGTTTGATTTATGTGAATGTACGTTCTTCTTTATTGCTCTTTTCGATAAGCCTTCTTCACGTTTTTCTTCATCATTGTCATTCTTTAATTATTCTCTGAATTTATTGTTCTTCTTCATTTGATTTATGTGAATATATGTTCTTCTTCATTGTTCTTTTTCAATGAGTCTTCTTCGATGTTTTTCTTCTTTATTTCCCTTCTTTAATTGTTCTTTTAATTCATTGCTCTTCTTCGTTTGATTTATGTGAATTTGCCCTTCTTCCTTGCTCGAATATTGTAGCAAGTTGTAATGAATGAAATAAAAATGTTCTTTTTCAACATTTGATTTATGTTCTTCTTTTATCGAATCAAGACAGCTTTAAACATCATTATTTATTTGATGTAATTTTATTTCTTGGTGGTAAAAGTGTGACTGAATGTTATCTAAAATACTTTCATAGAGTGTTTAAATTTATTCAGATAATTTTTTTTTCTAGATGGTAAAAGTGTAGTTGAGTGTGATCCTCTTGGGACTGATATGTTTATGTCTCCTGAAGCTTTGCAAGACAAATCTCAAATTGGACTTTCAAATGACATTTGGTCACTTGGCGTTATCCTCTTTTTTTGTTTGGTACGTATGCTTGCGTAATTGGTATTATTTTTTAAATTCTAACCAATCTTTTTTCAGATTTTCCTCGTTTTATCAAATTAAAAAATCGAGCATTACAAAAACAGTTCAGAGTTCAGAATATTTTGTTCTGCTATAAAATTTCTGAAATTTTAATTATTTTATTGTTTCGTTATTCTGCTTTGCCCAACTTTTGCCTTCAAGAATGGGCCTAAATTATGTATTTTTTAGCAAACATTAGCCACCTTCAGCAAGCTTTGATCAATATTTTCACCAGGAACTAATCATCATAAATATTTAAAACACTTTTTTTTTGCTTTGAATGGCTGCCAATTTCACGGATTTAAAAGCACACCGCATCTGATTTTTGAAACGTATACCAACTCTCCTTTTAGGTTGGTTATCCGCCATTTTGGTGTGACAACTACGTTCATCTCATTAGAAATATAGAAGAAGGCTGTTACAGTATGCCAAAAAAGCACTGGAGCTCAGTTTCTTCCGAGGCACAGGATCTTGTTAAAGAAATGGTGAGTACAAATAAATTATCAGATATTGATCAACTGTGGTGCTAAAATTTGCAAGAAATGAAAAGAAAAAGCACGATTTTATGTTCAGCACACTTATGCGTTTCAAACCTAGTTGTTCTTTATAGAGTGTGACTAAACGTTGAATGTTCATATAATAATGACTACATTTGATAATGAATGCATTTTACTTTACAAACTCATTTTACTGAAGCTTCGAATTTAACCTTAATTGAGTATTATAATTTTACAAATTGGATGGCTATCTGATCAGTTAGAACTTACAGTTAGAAATTACCAATCAAAGCTGAATTGGTTAAATTTTTGTTATTTAGTTGACTGTGAAGTCATCAAAGAGAATATCAGCTGTGGATGCTGTGAAGCACCCATGGTTGAGGAAACACGTTTACAACGAAACAAAATCTTGTTCAGAACTTAGCATTGTACAGTCAAAAATCATAATCTACTTAGAAAGAACAAGACCACGTGGTTGGTAAGTTGAAGAAAGCAACTTTTATTTGAAGTATAACTTTTGTCAAGAAAAATGTTTGTCATAAAACATGATGGTCTGGCCCGGATTTATTGATAATATTCAGGCAAATCCTAAGCATTCTTTATTTTGCGGGAGGTAATATGTAAGTAAGTATATAATTATGCCACTAATTTAAAGTTTGATCTAAAATCTAAATTAAACGATAAAATGTAACACCTGCATGTTAGGAAAAAATATAAAATACATAATAAGTGTAAAATCACGAATCCCTAAACTTGAGTGGCAGAGATAGCATTAAAATCCCTTGCTTCTAAAATGGCCCTCTTAGAGGTTTGGGGTAAAAAAATAAATATAACAAAATAAAATAACATAACATAAAAAGATAAAAAATGAACAAAAATTTCAATACTTTTTGCATTGTTTGCGGAGGCATTTTGATAAATTGAAACGTTATTTTCCTTTTTTTAATGTTAAGTTATTCCATAATTTAGGCCCTAAATAGGGCAAACATTTTTGGCCTTACTTGCTTCTGCGTAAGGAGAGATATAATTTGTCTTTCGATCTTCGAGTGAGATGACTCTGATCGGCTGGGTTGACCATCTCTAAGAAATATGCTGGCGAAGGATTATTAAAAAATTTGAATACTCTTGCACAAATACATTGTTCAAGCACAAGCACAAGCAAACAAGCTTGAGATAAACTTGCCCATCTCCGCAATCAAGAAACAGACATGTAAGAAACTGCAGGTGCAAACAAGTGAAACCAATTTTCTTCACTATAGTTATTAAGTTAACCATTAGTCCAGGTGCAAGCAGACAATCAAAGTCACATTTCCTTATTTTTGGAATAGTCTTGACTACATAGTGATTATCAAATCCCCCTGTTCCTAGACTTGCCCCAGGTCTATTTCATGCTAAATCACAAATTTTTATTTGGCACTCAATATATCGAGGTAATGCCATATCGAGGGAAGTCTACCCTGTTCCTGAAATCTGAAAGCTTTGAAAAAATAGATTTTTTTGTTTATAAGAAACTAGACAGCTTGATTTTTATAACTGCTCCCTTGAGGATATTACATTTTACCTTCTTTTCTCAGGATGAAAATAGGGTTGACATAGTCTTGATTTTTAAGGATAGTTTACAAGATCTGATCAAGATCTGAAGATTTATTTTCATTTCAGAAAATTCGGAGTATCTATATTAATATATATCGCGTCGTACCATTACTATTAGGGAAGTTTAGAATTGTAACTAATTCAAGCCCAAGTACAAGAATGGAAAATGAACTAAAAACGATTTTACAAAAGAAAATCTTTGTTAACTTTACTTTTTGTTAACAAAATATTTGTTGATTAGGTTCTTTGTAGATTGGGCCTTCTCGCTGTCGCCATGATTATGCCAAGTTCCTCTTCTTCCCCGAGTCTTCAACTTGTCTTTCCAAAAGTTGACGAAAAATAGTATATTTCCCGTCACATATTTGAATAACACAGGGTTCTGATGCAGCACATGAACTGAACGCTTTTTTAGCTTTTTTTTCAAATTAAATACAATCATTTCTCGCAGTCGTATTCGAACTTAAACTTGTCATAAATTTAAACCTCCCTGTTATATGAAAACATGACCTTAATACTCAATTTTACGATTTTTTGCAGGGAAATAAAAAAACATGCAAAGAAGACAATGTTTCCAAAGCCATCCGCAAGAAAAGCATATGTACCAGACAAGGAATTAGATATATTGGCGTTACAAATGAAAGAAAATAATAACACATGAAAGGGTATAGGAGATAATTATTGATTGGGTTATGTACAATAGGATTCGGATGGTTATTTTCTTAGCGTCTATGCATTTTCTAGCGCCCATGCAATGTAGTACCACCCTCCAGAATAGTGACCAACCTTCCTCCGAGCGTCAAGTGTGATCTTTAGAAATCCTCCTCACTAAATATAGTGTCCTATTTCCCGTGTAACGCAATTACGCTTACACAATAGTTATGAAACTGGATGTTGCATGTAACATTGCATGGGCGCTAGGATATGGATGGTCCGAATCATATTGCTTATGAATGGGTTAGCTATTCTTTTTTTTAATTTGGAGTTCGTCACTGGAACCATCACAACAATTTTAATTTGAGATATTGCTTTTATATAGTATTTGCTAAGTTTTCCTGCCGAATCAAAATTATTTTTACAAATTTTAACAAATGGAGCAAAAATATTAATAGCTATATTCTTATTTTAAATAAGGAGAATCCATAAAATACGTACGCACTAATTGGTTTATTATTTCCCCCATCCTCTTGTACGCAAAAGACCAATAACAATAACAATAGTTGTATGCTTTCGGCTTGCCCCTCCACTCTCCTCAGAGTCCGTACGTAATTTACCGATGCCTTCTAACAACAACTAGTATTCATAATACACTCATTTTTTCATAAGAAACTTGGCTCTGTGCTTTTTAGTAGGGTTTCTTAATTTTGGGCACAATTTGAAAATCAAAAGTTTTTCATAGAGTCTCTTAATTTTTCATATTAATGAATTTGTATAATTTACCATAATTCTTTGAGAACCCCTGAATGTAGCTTTTTGAGCCTAAAAAATAACTAAAGATCCTTATCTAATCTAATGATAATAAAAAATCAAGAAAGTACAGTGCATTGTACATTTTGTTTTAACTTTAAAAAGGTTTCTTAACTGACCTCTTATCTTTTCCAGGAGAGTTTCTTAATTTTCTGGAAGAGGCTACTACAGTTTCTTGTCAGCGGTTTCTTATTTTCAAAAATGAGTGTAGTTTCAGAGTTACATGCTCGCAAATGTATATAGAGAGAATAACAGAAGCGCCTTGCTTTTACAGAACTTTAATTTTCTTGTTTCTTTGAGCTTGTTGACAAAAAATGTTAGAAATTTCTTGAAGAAATTTTGCTGATGTTTGTGTGATTTGTTTGTAGTTTGTTTATTAGATTTTGATTGATAAATATAAACAATTAAACTTGTAGACTGGCAGAAGGATAGTTCGTGGGTTTGGCAAAATATTTCCAAATATTTTCTGGAATAAGGTAAACATGGGGAAAATATTTTGACAAATAGTAATTTTCTTTGTGAATCACCAGGGGGTATCGCCAGGATTTCCCCGTCGGTCGAGGGGGCTAGCTTATCCGACAGGGGGGGGCTAGCTTATCCGACAGGGGGGGCTAGATTATCAATTTTTACATTCACTTATTTTTTTCAATTTTTTTTTTTCAATTTCATGTTATTCAAATAGTTTAATTACAATATATATGTTATAAAATAATGCTACATGATAAATCTAAGG
>JAYJMH010000723.1:0-30077 GCA_036873815.1 Phacellophora camtschatica
CTGTGTTAGTTTGAAATCTAAAATCATTAACGAATATTGAAATCCTTAGTTTTGACTTCTTATTCCTGTAAAACCTTTATAAATCGTTTTATACTTCTTAATTTTATGTAATCTTTTTTATATTATATGTATTTTAAACTCTAATTGTTTGTTATCTTATATTAATTTATTAATTCTAGATATGGACAATCTGTTAAAATGGACAAATTTTAGATTTTTATTTTATAATATATATATTTTTTTAGCGGCCCAAGCCAGATTAGCCTCCGGTTTTTCTTGAGTTGTATAGAATGCATGCTTTTCCATTAATTGTAAAATGTATTCTATGAATAAATTGATATGATATTGATATAACTGAAGGAGTATATTTATTCATGTTTTTACTTTCAAAAACACATCTCCTGCACACTAAAACTGCAGCTTATTTTTTTAGCAGAGCCTTTTGTATCAGTAAATTAATAGTGCGATCAGTACATGCCTATTTTTTATCTGATAACAACAGTATATTTTGATCCAAGAACAGATAAAACCTAAAATATATTGTAAAATTTCTCAAAATAATTATTGCATGATAGTACAAACGTTATTATATACAAATGTAATAAAAACAAAGTCAACCCGGATTGGAAAATTTGAAGTCTTCAAGGAAGAATCGGAAAGTAAATTGTTGATTATCAATCAGTAAAACTTTTCTCATGTCTGCAAATTATTATTTATATCATTGATTTTAAAGGTTTAATAAATTATGAAATCACACTCAACCTCATGAGGCATGCAAATGGCTCCTCACCTAAAATTTTTAATGTGAAAAGCTCGTATTATATTTTCTGCTTTTTACTTTCAGGAAATATGCTTGAACTATTTTGAGCTATGCTTGCTGGAAGAGATGGTATAATAGTTTTGGGAAATATTGAATCAACTCTACATGGTACCTTTGAAAGGCCTTCAGCTCATCATTTAAATCTTATGATAGAGACAATTAAAATGTCAAATCATAAATCAAGCAATGGAGATATTTATCATGCCAATGTCAAGGATATTACTCATAATGGCAATGTCAAGGGTGTTCCAAGTAATAAAATGTCAGATTTTGGAACAGAAGTTGTTCATAATTTCAAGGAGCACATAAAAACCAGAGATGCCATGATTAGAATAGAAGGTGAACAATTATCAGAAAATAATTTCTGCTGTGGCTTTCGGCAGGAGGTGGTCAAACCTGTGGCAATAATGAGTGCATGGTTTTTCTGCAGTTTTATGACAATCATGTTGAACAAATATATACTTTCTACGCTTAATACAGATCCAGGGATACTTGGGGAGTTTCAGTTAGTCATGACAACATTTTATGGATTCATAGCAATGTACATGCCTTGTGAAATCTTTGGAAAAAGAAAAGTGAAACGAATCGAAAGTCTCAACAGATTGTATTTCATAAGGTCAATGTCTATATTAGGATTGCTGAGGTATGTAAAACTTTTAAATTTTGATAACTTACGATTTGAAACTCAGATTGGTAACGTTACAACATATATTCAGCATTATTTTGTGGAGAACAGTTTTGTAAGGAGCAGAAATAATATTGTTATAGCTCCAAATTTAACATCGAGTGTGCACCTTACAGACCTGCAAAAAGTTTAGTCTTTATATATTTACTTTCTGTTTTTCTATAAATACCTTGACTTTCTGGCTTCTTCAGTTACAAGAATATGAAAAAACTTTCACTGAAATTGAATATATCTGAATTGGAAATCTCTTTCGCTTACAACTCAAGTTTATTTTAATAAAATACAGTTAAAGTTTTCAAGATTTATTTTCAGGTTTGGCTCAGTTGTCTCATCAGTTGTTGCAATGAAGCATGTGGCAATATCATTTTCTGAGACGATAAAATCATCTGCACCACTCTTTACAGTCATTATTGCATATGTTATTTTAGGTAAATTAAGCCATTTTTTAATTCCATAACCAATGCAGTCCTGGCTACAAGATTTTTTGCAGACAAACACTGAACTGCTCCCCTGGTTACCAGTCAGGGGTGCTATTCTTACATTGATTTATTAAAAACAATAAAGCAAAGTTTATGGAGGGAATTTGCCTTTCTAGGAGAGCAATGAACAGCTCCCCTCCACCACTTTTGGGGGGGGGGGGCATGGAGGGAAGCAAGAGCAAATAGCTCTCCTCATACAACCAGGCCAGTGATGGTGTTAAGCTATAAGGCATTTTTTTTTAAATGTGTGCACTCACTGGTAGGCTCTTTATTTTTAGTGGGCGTATTTAGTTTCTTGTATTTGTGTTTGTTCCGCGCACATGAGAGGTTTTTGTTTTTTTGTGTTTCAAGGACTTTCTTGAAATCAATTTAAAACTATTATTTTTCTGAATGATGAAATAGTCACAATTTTTAACAAATATGTTTGTTTTTAGGGGAACATTCTGGAATTTATGTCAATTTTTCTTTGATTCCAATTATGTTTGGTTTGGCGATATGCACATCAAATGAAATTAGTTTTGCAGCAATTGGGTTTTCAGCTGCTTTATTAAACAATATTTTAGACTGGTAAGTGGTTTTACTGTGTCTACTTTTCTACTGAAATGTCTCTTTTTGCCCTGTATACTTTTCCACTGAAATGTCTCTTTTTAATTTGTATACACTTCTACTGAAATTTTATTTTTTTAATCAATGTTACCCTATGATTTTTAATAATGTAAGTTCAATAATTTAAAAAAATTTTCACTTCAGTATACAAAATGTTTACTCAAAAAAGTTGCTTATGGGAGATCAAAATTACAGGTATGTAGGCATTTTCATTGCGAATTTTTTATAATTTCAAATACTATTTACAGACCTTAAAATTCAATTGTTATCACTTTGATTTTTGATACAATTCAAGTTGCATTTTCCTTAATTTACAAGTCTAAGCTTTGGAATTAGTAATTTTTAAATGGATTCTTTAGCCATCCTCGTTTCCCCTTCTTTTCCTTTATGAATTCTTTCAAATAACTTTGTAATCGCATGTTTTCTTCTTCAAGTGCATCTGCTCGTTGCAGGGCATTGTTCATTTTCATTTTTGTTGTGTCTAATGTTTTTTCCTTTTCTTGGAATTTGACACATGTGACGCATCCATTGTTTTTCACAACGTCAATAATGGACTCCATTTCCTGTAGCTTTGATAGATTTGCTTCCTTTTCTGCCTGCAGCTTTTCGCATTTTGCTGCGAGAGTGTTGAGTTTTGCTTGAAATTTTGCTGTCATGTCTCTTCTTGCCTACAATAATACCAGGAAAGAAAAAGGGTTCATCAAAATTTTATTTACGTTCGTAAAAATCTCATTAAAATACCAGATGACCTAAAAGCTATCTCTGTATGCAATGTTGTAGCTCAAAATCTGTGAGACTAAAAATCTTAAATTTCACACAAAACGACGTCCGAAGGGCAAACTTAGAGTTTGGGATATCACCCATTCATCTGTTACTACGTTTTACATGTCCAAAACCTGAAATTAAAAGTGCCTCATATGTGAGCTTTCAAGTCAATTTTAAGAAACATTCATTTCCAGCATGTGTTTTGACATGAAAACAACATGCTTGCTTTAATGGCTACTTGGGAATTTAAAATTTAAAATTCACTAATAAAAGTTCAAAATTCGATACAGATTTAAAAAGTAAAACGTTCCGATGCCCCACGGGAAAAACATTTTTACAAGTTTATTCTTTCAAAACTTTGAATTCAATTGTTTTCCATGTCGTACTCCTACTCGTTCTGGATCTAAACCTCCCTAAAAAACCTCCGCAAAATGTTAGATCATTTTGAAATTGACAACAACAGACGAAATTGACAAAATTTAGAATATAATGTCTCGCATGTGACCAGATTAGATTGTGACGTTCTCCTCCTCCTGCGCATTAACTGACTCAACAACGGGCGAGACTTGGCCAAGTCTGCGTCCCTACTGAACGAGATCTATATATTGGAATACTTTAAGAGTACGCAATACCTAATAATGAAATACGAGGATGAATGTAGCCGCAAATTGAAAATAGTTTCTTAATTAGTATTTTTTATGTAAAGGAATGATGTTGTTGTTGTTGTTGTTTTTGATTAAAGGCCCATTTGGATCGTTGACGTATTCATAGTAAAAAGGATGGACTTTACCGTTGTTTGTGATTGTATCAATATCAATTGAATTTAACTTAACACAGGTCCGATGTTTGAAGTAAGCCTTGGAATATAAGTATTTACAAATGAATTAGCGAGCAAAATTTGAAAATTCCTGAAACTTGAAAACCCACCCCGAGCTCTTCCAAACTTTCTTCTCTCTCTTCCTTTCTTGCTAAAATATTTTTCAGTTCCTCGTTTGTTTCTCGAAATATTAAGCATTGGTTCTCCGTTTTAAACATGTCCTGTTCCAACTGCTTGATTCTTGCGCGTTCTATTTTATGTTTTTCTTTGTACGACTTCAATTCCTGTTGTACGACATCAAACTCGTGCTTTTCTCGTCTGAATAGATATCTAATCTTCGTTAATGTTTCTTCTGCATTTGTTAATTCTTTGATTGTTTGCCCGTGTTTTGTTAGCAAGGCTTTGAAAGAAACTGTCTGCATTGCACCAATTCTTTCCAGCTCTTCTTCAGTCTCGCTTTTCGATCTTTTCTGCAAACTCTGTCAAAAGATTTTAAAGGACATGCAAAAAAAATGTCATCGTCACATAATGGTTATTCTAGGGGTGTGTGTCATCTTCATTTAAATTCGAAATTCGTGATATGTATATAAACGACAAGAGATAATTCTGTCAATCAAATGATTCAGTTCTGAACTTGACAATGCAAATTGTTTTCTGTTTTCATTTGATTTGAATCTATTTTTCAATTCACAAATCATATTTGCTATACTCGAAACCGCAACCTCTTGTTTTACGAAATTGCCCTTCATTTGGTATATGACGGTAAATGCCATCATTGAAATTTCCTTTGAATTTGTGTCAAAATTTACTTTATGTCAGACGAATCTTATGAATTTATACCAGTGCAAATAGACGATCAGCAAAAATATCATGCTATGGATTTTCACCACTCTTTCACTCCGAGAAGGGGTGAATACTCATTGCTAAACATTTTTAAAACGTCATATTTCCAAGAGGTAAATGAGGAGAGAACTTCATATTGATTAAAGATATTTCAACGTAAGTTTTCCTTTTGAATTAAATTGGTTTGCGTGTGCTACCGCCTGGCAAGTGAAACTGAGATAGAATTTAGCTGTTAATTAGAATTAAGTCCGGGCGTGAAAAGATTAAGAGGGGTCAATTTTAAGTTGATATAAAAATATACTTCTGCAAGTCTTTCTTTAGCCGCTATCCGTACAATTTTTAGCTGAGAAAGTAGTGTTTCGTTTTGTTTTTTCAAATACGTGTTATCACGTTGTAGGTCTCGCCTTACTTCCCCAAAAGGCAGTGTAGTATTATGTAGAAGTTGCATTGTCAGGGTCAAACGCTTATCTTCTTTGGAGCCATCTTTGTATTCGTACTTATTGCCAGTTGTACATTGATGGACCATTGCGTATAATGCTGGACGTAAAGTGTAACACAAGGAACAAATCTCTTCGCTCAAGTTAACTTTATACCTTGAGTTATTGATTTTTTTTCTCTTATCAACAATTGCTGACGTCAAATCAATGCAGTATTATACTGCGAGAATTGATTGGATGATGTCTAATTAACAGCATGGGCTTTGGAATTTCTTATATATTAGTAGGCTTCTTACAAGAGAGTTTCTGTCATTTAATCCTTACCGTTTTTCGTTTCAGCTTCTGAAACCTTTTTTCCATATCCTAATCGAAAGGGATCACAATTAAAAAGCTTAATTTAGTTGTGATGTTTTGCGATTTCATGAAAACACGTCTAAACAGGCTTGCGACTCCTTACGATGGCAGTCGCAGGCTATCGTAGAGCTTTCTACCTTTCTGCCTTGCTTGCTCTCAAAATTTAAAAATCTTTACCCTAAAACATTTTGCAATTGCAATCATTTGCATCCTTACAAACTTCACCAAATTTGCAACTCCTTATATGGAAAGCAGAATAATGTTACGGACTGGCTAGCATTGTAAGCTTTCATGATATGTTTTGGGGTCTTTTACTATGAAAGAGAACATTCATGTTTTTAACTTGACTTCTTTTCTTCACCTTAAAATCAAGTGCCTTCGTGTCCTGGATTTCTTTTCTCAATTTTTCATTCAGCCGTCTCAGTTGTGCGTTTTTGTCTCTTACTTTCATGAATTTTTCTTCATCATTTTTCGTTATATCAGCTGAAAACTCCAAGTAAAGCTTATAATATCCTCCCAGTGCTTCTACAAGATTCATCGGTTCTTGCGCCAGTTTGGTCAGCTCTTTTCTCGCATCCATTTTGCTGGTTACGCTCGAACGCAAACTACAAAAAAATAGAGCAAATGTTTTCGCCGCCGTTTTCCGGATCGAAATCTTGACACCTTAAACTGTTTTTTTCTCATGTAATCATTCACAAATTTCATCATTACGTCAAATTAGCAAGTTATTCCATTATTAAAAACGTACGAAAAATAATTCTTCATTCTATAAGTACCCCCGGAAGTAATTCTTCATTACTTTAAGTTCATTTTATGGGGCTTTTAGTACATATTTTTAGTTTAAATCAATTTTATTTCTGTCAATATTTAACTTTGGGCCAAACTTATAAGCATTAATCAGAATCTAATTGTAATAATTGTAAATTTGAACTCTTTGAGCTCTTTGAAAACCAGCCACCAGGGAGTTGCTCTCCCTTTTAGCAAATATGAATGCATTGGGAAAATTCTCCAACATAATATAAATTTTACTGAAACAGCGTATTTTTGGAACATTCCACTTAGAGAAATCAATGATATATGATTGTTATGGGGGTATTTTTCATAGACTGGGAGTTCTTGGTCGTTTGGTTACTTGGTTACTTATTTGCTTGGTTTGCTTAGTTGCTTGGTTGGGTTGCGCGTTTGGGTTGTGAAAAATAATATATTGAACTCAAATATTTTAGTAATCTAACCAAAATAGCAAACAATTTAATTTTTCCTTTCTTTCAATCACTATTATTATTATTATTACGTATTACATTACTTAAACAGATGCAAAAGTAATGTCAAAATACATCATGTAACTACAGAGTTAGAATTATAATTAATTTCCGAGGTTTTTTACTCATGATGGTACATTAATTTGATATGATGCTGCTTTATTCGTGATACAATTTAATAATTTTATTAGGCCATGCCATGTGATAGCATCGTTTTTTTTTTTCAGTGCCATGGAGCTACAGTTTTACACAAGTATAGCTGCAACTGTTGTTCAACTGCCATTTTGGTTATTCTTCATGGTAAGCTTCCCGTTTCTTAAATAATTGGTACTTTTGTAACAACAAGTCAAACAACAAAACGGCAGGCATCTTTTGCGTTACCCAGAACCATTTAAAAATATTTTTTCAACTTTCTTTATATTTCTGTTTTAGGACACTGGAGATCAAATCGATCAAATCAATCGGTACCTGATTGGACTCTTGCTATTAAATAGTGTATTATTTTATTTCCAAAGTTTCACTGCGTACTTATTAATGTCACTGATTTCACCGATCACATTCAGGTAAGCAAGGACCGATTCAAATTCTTTTCTTTTATCAATTACATATATAAGTATGGGCATTTTTTGTTGCTGGCCCTCTAGCCTCAAAAGAAATGTTTTGAAAACTCGTCATATGGGTGCCAAAGGAAGTTGTGACGTTTTCTACTATCTTCTTTCCTTTGGTACAATAAAGTTATTGTTCACTCAAACCTTTTTCACTCTGGAAGGGCTAAAAGGCCCATTACTAAACAACGTAAAGCGTCATATTTTATCAGTAAACGCAAACGGAGTTTTCTATTTTCAGATATTTCATAATGATTTTATACTCCCGTGAAAATAAAAACGGGCATAGGATTTACTTGCTAATTGAGAAAAAATCCGGGGCATCGAAGGGTTAGTTGTTTTAATCGATACGAAAATGGTGAGCAACTTGTTTTTCTAGGAGAGCAATCACCAGTTCTCCTCCAGCACTTCCCTCAAGAACAAAGCGAAACTCACTCAATTGGAAAATGAAAACATCGCCTCCGCAACATTGTTTGTTTTCGTCTTCCAGTAAAGAGTTTTTTTTTGTTCTCGAGAGATAATCGCTTTGAAACTAATGTGCCAATTTCGCTATTCTTACAAAATTTGCCTCTGTTGGAGGGAATATGCGCAGTAGTTCTCTTCAAGCAGCCAAACCTGATGAAGAGTGATTTTTTTAATACATTAGAATAATTATGTTTTTTCTTTCAGTGTTGCTAGCACAGCAAAGCGAGCAGTTTTGATATGGTTTTCTGTGTTGGTATTTGGAAACAGCGTCACAATACTTAGCGCTGTAGGAACATTTCTTGTTGTGATTGGAGTATTTTTGTATCACAGAGCAAGACATAAGGAATCAGCAGAAAGAACTAAAATATTAGCAAAAAAAGAGATGCGGGAACTGACTATTTGATTTTTATGCAAACATTTTGCTATTTCATACTTGAATCTATGTATTGGTGCCACAAGCAGTGAGCAGGCTTACGTTCTTTACCCCCCCCCCCCCCGAGTATTCTGTTTTGTGATGTGAAATGTAATATGATAATTAAATAGGCGGGGCGGAGTAAACACAACCTCGCTTCCAGGTTAGACATGACTTCAATTCGTCAAATAATGCAGGGAAACGGATATGTGGTGTAATAAATCTGAGCTTTAAAAAAATTCAATCCTGGGATTTTCACATTCAAGCAAGAATTTTTTAAAGTAAAGTGTTCCTTCTTTTCTACATAATTTTTTTACTTATCGGAAACGGTTCGTCTTGCTACAAAAATTCTTATTTATTTAAAGCTGGGAAACATTTTGAGCAAATTCACTTTGTGCGAAGAAATAGACTTCTATGCGTTTGACTTACGAGCCTTACTGATAATGGAACAGTTGAACACGGTTCTCTCAAACACTGGAGTAAAAATAAAAAATCTTTGAAAATAACCATAGGACCTATTACCTAAATCAATAATGAAAGCTCTCAAGGGATATGGAAAACACTGCGAGTAGAAGTTCACTCTCCGGGGAATTAGTTACAAACACAGTAGTCAACCTTGCTTTCTCGATATCCAAAGGGAATGAAAATTAGTCCGAGATGGCAAGTATTTGAGAAAACCGGAACTAAATCAACAACAAAGGCTCTCAAGGGATATACTGCGAGTAGAAGTTCACTCTCCGGGGAATCAATTGCACACAAAGTTCAGCCGAAAAAAATACTCCAAAGACATTCTACTTTAATCTGATAAAGGTTTTCAAGAGTCAGTTTTAGTCAGATTTTTTGTTTGCAACATAAACCCCAAAATGTTGTTATTTTTCGCCATCTTGAATGGTAAAACAGGAATATTTTTAAGTATGATTTAAATTGTTGAAAGCATTCATATTTTTGGGAATAAAATACTTCAGCTACTGTCCGACAGGAACCATTGTTTTTTGAAGAAAAAAGTTTCTAAAATCGGTCGCATGTGAACGGAGAAAATGAGATTTCAAAATCGGGATACATGCAAATGAAATTGACGAAAAACAGAAAATCGCAATGTAAACAGAGAATATCGAATTCCCGAAAATTTCGAAAGCCATTACTCGGCTTTTACGAATCCGATTTCAAAATTATTTTCAATTCCAAATAGCTCAGCCTCTTGTCTTTAATTGTATGTAAAACATTTTATGATGTCTACAACTTCAATTTTTCGAATTTATTCCGTGTCCTGGATCACTGTGAAACCCTGCCATCTTGAACTCTCAAGGGGAATAAAAAATTGGTCGAGGTGGCGACTTTTCAACATAGCCAAAGCTAAATCGACACCGAAAGCTCTTCTCAAAAGGGGATACAAAACACTTCAAATTAACTGAGGCCAGTGTGAGTAAAGTGAGTTCAAGTATGAAAAAGGTTCAACTGTGCTGTCAACTGTGCTGTTCTATGAAGCATATGTACGGTCAAGATTACGCAGTTATTTATTTTCAATCAATACAGAGCAATTATTTTAGATATAGACAAGACGTCTTCGAATAATTTGATATTGACTTATGCATAAAAATGAAAAATTGTCAAGGGACCGCTGTGTAATTTTTAATACAGTTTTTTCTTAACACCCACTGGACTCTGGAAACAGATTTTACTGGAAGTTCAACAATTTTTCAATTTGTTTTCTATGAGAACAAAGGAATAATTTGATAAACAATGAGGCCAAATTTTTTACCAAATATGGTTCGTTATTCAACAATAAAAACACAATTAAAAAGTTCTACTTTAAATTTATCTTTTTAGGTTTTGCTTAGATTTTTAACTCAATTGATAACTTCTTTAATGGCCACTGAATCGTTTTCTTGATTTTCCAGAACACCAAAAAGCATTTTTGTGAGGAAGTCTAAAATTTTACTAGTTTCAAGATTATTCTCGCCCATCTCCAGAGGGACGTGTTCCGGGTGCCAAAAGTTATTGTTCAGATTGATATTCTGGGGATTGAAAGTGATACCTTCTAAAAATCCTTCATCGATCAATAATCTTGGGTTTTCAATTGCCTCGCACTCTTCACTATTTCCAAAGGAAACTAAATTTCGTTCTGCAGTTGCGGTTTTATCGCAATTATTGTCGCTGGTTTGAACAGCTTCGGCTAATTCCGTAAGGTCGCAACTAATTTCGCCAGAAATGGAACTCATCTTGTCTTCACTATGCAAGGAAGTTTCCAGTTTGTCATCTAATCCAGGCCAATTATCAATTATTTGTTGGTGGATAGCTTGCTGCAAATTTGCGTTCCTTAGAAAAGGAATTCCTCCGGACTTTACTGCCGTCAAAAGTTCTGAAATCATTGCAGAATTATGTCCCAAAATGTTACTGTGCAAAAGAGAACCTCCTTCTCTAGAATTCTGTTCCTGGGGCAAAACTTTGTCCGACAAATTTTGAGTGGTATTGTCCGGACTCTCTAATTTTTCGCTCATTTCTGCATCAATCATCGGTTTCATTAATTTTTGTATATTTTTTCTCACAGTTTCCAAGTAAGCACTCGATACTGTTACGTCATTTTGAGTTTTGTTCTCTCTTTTGGCTAACCTTTTTATGCACTTTTTTGACCCAATTTGAGCTCCGCGACGAAAGTTTAAACATTTTCCAATTTCAGGAGGATGCGATAAAATAGTGGAAATGCTAGGCAGTTGGATTCCTCCCTTTTCATTACTCGCCAGCAGTGAATTTTCTGAACTTTCTTCATCAATCAATTGAATTTTATGATTTTTCATCAGGTGTTTCATCCGAAAATTATAGCTCTGGAAAAAAAGAAACAAATGTTTTTTAAAAGAAGAACGCTTCAGTTTTTCAGAAAAACGTTTTTGCTCAGTTATGGTTTCCCCTCCCATCTTGTTTTGGCATAAAGTTAATCTCTATGACTTATACTTGGAAAAAACCCCTTTAGGAAATCATATTTACGGGACATTTTGGAAAAGGTTCATAAACGTTCGGACAACATTTTGTTCGAAAGTTTGATCGTCCAGAGTTATCGATGTGAATGTAGGTAGTTTTTGAAAATCTTGACCCCATACACGGCACAGTTTGCGTCGCAATGAACTACCCCTAGCTTTAAGGGTTTAAGCCTGGATAATCAATACAAGACGGATTTGCTCACTTTTTTGCCGTTGCATGCCCAGTTCTTGCAAAGATTGCAATGAAAATGTGGATATGATTTCTCGAGATAGCTGCAATCTTTGATGTCACATCGTTGGGAGAAATAATCTTGGCATACTTTCTTTAAGTTTTCAGACGATTGTTTCCTTTCTTTGTTTCCCTTCACAAAATGACATAGAATGTGTCTTTTCATGTTATCCAGCTAAAACAGAAAATGGAGATTGGTTTAGGATCAACATGCAGAAATCGAATTAAGTGTCACACATCTATGAAATATGTTATGGAAAGAAAATATACAAGAAGAAATGGGAGATAAATGTATTCGCTAAGATGAAAAAAGCGATCAAATTTAGACTAAGTTTATAGATTCGTAGTCAATAGAAAAAGATAGTTCTTTTTCTATTGACCAAGATAGATTGTAGTTCACAGCTCCATTTTCCAAGAAAAGAGTTCGACTGAATTGCTTCGAAATTCGAAATAAAAGGAAACATCACATGGTAACAGGACTTGAAGATGTAAAATATAGTTCGAAATTGAAGAATAAATCAGAATTTAGAAAAAAGAAAGAAAAATTCCAAATTACACATTTCTTCTGGCAAATTATAACTCTATGATAAGCAAAGCGATTCGGGTATATGCTATATGTAAGAATGTTGGTTCCAGACCCTTATCATTAACTCAATTCAATTTTACTGAACTGAATTATGAAAATATATATGAACGAACACAATTACCCTTTTTGATATGTACATGCAGATCTTGCAATGGAAATGCCTTCCGTTCATGTTTCTGCATGTTTTAATACAAGCTTCAAAACTTCCGACGAGATCTTGATAAAAAGAAGAAAGACGAAATTATGTTTGGTTTATTTTATCCTCAAAATAAATAATCGATATAGATTTATATGGTTAAGCTCATACCAAGTTCTCTTGGCGACATTGAAGGGTTCTCTGCAAGAAAATACTTAGTTTGATGTTGAAAAAAGTTTTAAGGACAATTCTTACGTCGTAAGATTAATTGTAAACCATTCATTTACCAACCTCGTACCCAGCGTAAATTTATACAAACTCGTAAATTCACGCCGCATCAAAAGAATTCATTTTCCTAATTCTATACTGGCTAATTGTTTTTCATATTCGAATTTGGAATCTCTTGAGATTCAGTCGAATGTTGATTCCCATGCTGATTGTTTATCGTAAGCCATTTTCTAGTTTGCAACATTTCTTGCAAAAAACTCGCGAAAATATTCTAGAATACCATAAAAGATTCCCGGAAGAATAAATTCACTTCAAACACTATTTATATAATATTTTGGAGATCGACATTTGTGATCCCATTCTTCCAAGTATCCTGATCAGGGATTGCCAGTTTCAATTTGAAATTGTCGGAATATCGGGAAAATTTGGGGTTTCTTAGAAAATGTTGATAATGAAACGGTGATTTTTAGCGTAAAAACCAATTTGTCGGAAATTTCGACCTTCTCTCTCCTCCTAAGAAATGGTCCCACTGCGCCTCAGAATTCCACATTTATTTTGTCAAAGTTATAGCATCATAAAGATTTTACGTTTGTTAGAGATTTGACCAGAAAGATTATCCAAATACAAATACTTGTTGTGACATTATTTTCAAGATCAAAGCTTAAATCTTTAAATCGTTATAATTCTGAACATATTGTTCATGAAAGTGTAAAAACTGTTTTTTACACTAAACTTCAGTTACAGTATCCAATTCCAGAATCAAAAATGCAATACCTTCGAAGGCTTGATAAATTTACCATCTGAAAGCACGAACTCGTCATCATCTTGTTTTAATTCGAATTTTTACAAGAAACTAATCTACTTCGAATATATTTACAGTTATTTCAAATTTACCATCAACTAAATTTGCCACCGAAAACCCATTTGAAAAGATGTTGGGAAGACGTGCACGTGGTGAAGCGACACTCAGCTTCCCATCCTTTCGAGGTCGGTAAAATGAGTACCAGCTTGCTGTGGGTGGTTATGTACAACAACTCGTGTCCTCTGCTGGAAACAAGTCATCTCCATATTTATGCAGGCTAAGCACGTTAAATACAATCACTCACTCAGATCTTTTGCAGTGATCAAGGAACCAATGATCAAAGATCTTCGGCAATGATCAAAGAGGGAGGAAAGATCGTCCTAGTAGCATGACCATCCCACTGGTAGGATCAAGGGCGTAGAAATGTTTTCAATAGTGGAGGCGCACTTTCGTTTTTTCGGGGCACGTAAGTAAAGTATTGAGAAATAATAATAATAATTTGAAGCTAAGTCTCCATTTCGGAGCAGTTACCCGACAACTGGGTATCACAAGCTGGTGCTAATTTTAGCCAACCACTATTTATAGAAATTTTGTAGGGTTTTGTTGATACTTTTTAGTACTTCGGACTTATTTTTAGCTATACAAGTCTTTTTCCTCTTGGATTTTTGAGAGAAATTTGGACAATCCCATAAGTGTTCAATATATTCCTCATGGGACCCACATCTCCTGCAAAAATATGTTATATCTACTAATTTGTTTTTAACACGTCAGTTTGAAAAGCAATATTCATTGAAACTTTTTACGTGCATAAATTTTATAAAATGAAAAAAATGAAAGAGAATCAGTGTTAGCCAGCATGCACATCTCCTGCAAAATGAATAAGTGTTATCCAGCATGTTCATGGCCACATTTGGTAACACATTTAACAGGAAATATGTTTGGGGTATGTGCCCCTGGGACGCCCGGTTTCTACGGGTATACTTCAGGGCTTCCTCGTAAATATGCTATGAGTTGTATATGCCTTTAATACTTGATATTTTCACCAGAAAGCATTGCGCATGAGCAACCGACGTTCACGATAAAACAATATTGTTCTCATTATGACCCTATGCATCTCGGTTAAGAGTTACGTCTTCTCTCCCCAATCAAAAATATAGATACACAAGAAGAATTCAGCATCCCTAATCGTAACCTCCCCACACTTTAACGAGGTAGTGTGTGACAGGTTTTAATTTTGGGCAGTGCGATTTAATCTCTTTCTTCACAAGGTTAAAAGTAATTGTAAATTCCACACATTTCCTCTACTTGAATGTATATAATATAAACTAAAAATTATTTTTGAAATTTATTTGAATGGTTAGTGAGATTTTGTTCCGAATATTTTCTGACACCAAATTTTAAGCAGACAGTTGCATTGGAATGGATAATAAAAAATAACATTAAAGATAAATCAATGTTAATTTTGAATCGCAATGCTTGGCCATTTGTTTATTTTCCCTTCGTTGGTTGTTATTTAGTTTGTATTTCCTTATTGAATTTTGGAAGATCACAACTTCGTACACAGGGTTATTTCATTCCGAAGAAACACCTTAGACTTGCTGCATGAGTCTCGCTCCTTTGCAAGATCTGATGACCGGTACATCGTGGAGGGTGGTGGCGTTCGACTAACGTGGGTCTGAAGAAACCAGACTAGAAATACCCCTGGTACCTACCTGCAAATTTTGCATAAATCTATGTAAACTCGAGAATTTATACTGCTTCAGAAGAATTCTTTTTTCGAATTCTACTTTCGCTGTCTGCTTTTCATATACGAATTTTGCGATCTCTCAAGATTCAGTCAAATGTTGATTTCCATGCTTACTTCTTCTCATAGGCCAATGAAAACCCATAACAGTCTGGTAGGTACCAGGGGGTATTTTATGAAATAGCCCTGGGTATGAGGTTGGGAAGCTCAAGCATACAAAACTAAAACACTGTAAATAAAGCTGCTAAATAATTCATACACAAAATGGTGACTAAAATATCATCTTAAAGTTTATCTTAAACTTCCAAATCGATATCGAAAGCCATCAGATAATTTTATGAAATAATCTCGGTGAATCTTCAGATTATTAGCTGAAAAAATTTAATATATTTCACATAATAATTTTATTCTAAATGCATCTGTTCATATAGCTACTTATACAACAACAATGAATAGAGTAAATCTCTGTACATATAACAATTTTATCATATTTTAAGGGCCTGTTTACACGAGGTGGGCCAGTGAGTTCAGTACGACGATCTGTGAATTCATCTTTGCGTGAACGTGAGTAGCCTGCGCGCAGACTCGACTGCTTTTGTTAGTTAGAAAGTTTAGTTGAATTGAAATTTTGTTAGGACAAACTAACAAAATTTCAACTAACAAAATTTCAATTCAACTAAACTTTAAACCAGTCGAGTCTGTGCAGAGGCTAGTACGTGAGACGAGGGCCAGCTTACCCAGGTGAGATCAACAAGAAAGGAAAGGTAAGTAAGGTTACACAATAGAAAGCATTATCTTGCACAATGAAATTACAATAGAGGATTTGTTGCGCTTCACTAATGAAAACTGTCCCGGTGGAATGAGATAAAGTTTCTCCATGTAAACGCAAGATCGTAGCCATCCCAATCCAGTGCCGTGGGCTGGCCTACCTTATGTAAACAGGTCCCAAGTCAGGTTCATATACAGAATGTTTCAAAAGCAAACACAAACGAGTGTGTTTCGGTGGATAATACTACATCGGTACCAACATAAAATAAATATATGTACTATTAAAAAACAAAGTGCTAAAATTTAAAATAAGAGCAATTGAAACCAGTTCATGTACTCTCTTGATGGAAAATTTTTTAAAAATGATTTCTTCACAGTTATTAACTATTTATTAACTAACAGTTTCTTAAACCCAATAATACCCATCTAATCTTGTAACTGGTAAAATCAAGATATCATAAATGCGTTTTAAATAAAGCTACTGAGTTCATGTACTATAGGAAAAGAAAATGCTTCCGAACCTCGAGTTTCTTGACAGTTTGCAGTTGTTCCTTAAAAATTTCTGAACGGTTTCTTTACTCTAATAATGCTCTACAACATCCAAGACATATCTCGCCATGGTTGGGTTTCCGATTCGTCCAAATTTGTGGTGAAAATGTCAAGAGGGTAAAATTCATTACTGGATTGGTTTTGTTGAAGTCTAATGTTAAAAGAGCGTATCACAAAAGAAAGAAAAGGGCTTGGTCTCAGGGGCGCTGAAGCCATGGAGGCCGTGGGGGCAGCTTCCCTCCCTGCCCTATCAAAATTATGATAATTTCTTTATTTTTCTATTGTTTGCCCACAAAATCGGAATCCCCCCTCCATGTTGCCCCGCCAGTTCGATTTCTTTCCGGCGCCCTTGCTTGGTCTCAAAAATATTTCCAATAATGGCTTTGCTTTCAAACCAACTTTCCCGTTTGTTCCCCCGCTTTTTGTCGGCTGGACCGTACCTTTGATTGAAAACTAATGCAAAATGTATGCATTCCAAAATCCCTCCCATTTAACTTCAATTTCAAATTAAAACATGAAATCAACGCTTCCTTACAATAAATTTAATCTTATCCACAGTAAAATTTGGAATTTACCAAAAAAGTGGATGTAATTTAAAATTTTGTTCAACGATAGCTAAAAATCATGTTAATTTTATGATTCTTTGTGAAACTAATTCTTGCTATTGCAAATAACGTGTACCCAGTAACAAGAAATTTTTAACCTCTTTATAAGTTACCTTGCCCTCTACTTGAAGGTTTAGGAGCCGGTGGAGATACGGATCTAGTCGGAGGCGGAACATCACCGGTTCCTGGCCGGGATCGCGAACTGTCTTCTGATTCAGGAGTCCTTGGAATCTTTGGCTTGGCTTGGAAGGGGTCCCTGCAAGAAAAATTATAATATCAGTAATTTTCTTGAAACATTCACATCGTAAATTTCCCTCTATGCATTTAGGCAAGTGAGTCCAAAGTTTCTTCTAAAACCAGACATACAAACTTACCAGCGCTTCCTTTGATAAACTTAATTTTGATTTCAACAACTTAAAATTAGCAAAGAACCAGACCTTGAGACGCAATGTCTTGATACATCTCGGACATAGTAGACTTGCCCAAGTCTATTTCTTTTTATACAAACTGAGAACTGAAAATGCGTTCAAAATATCACGAGAGCTTCATTTCGTACTATAGACTATTATAATTTAAAACGGTTCAGAGGTTCAGACCACATTCATACTAGACTTGCTTCAAGCCTGTCTCTTCAGTCAGTAGAACGAGTATATTACAAAAACCTTCTGCGGAGGAGTATTCTGGAAAAATTAGGGTATCTCAATTTTTCCAAATCTTCTGCGCACATTTTCCTCCGCAGAGGACTTTCTAAGTTTTTGACTGTAGATATTTACTGTAGACTTGGAGCAAGTCTACACCATTCCATACTAGTTTAAGTGCCATTTTAAGGATAGCGACTTCCTTTATTAACTTCAGGTTTCCCTTAGACTGGCTGCATTTTTTTGCAGTTAAAGCGGTTAAAGGTAAAGCATAGAACCTTTCAATTGAAAGCAGATATAATATTTCTTCGAGGCTTTCCGTATGCATAACATTGTAATAGAAAATATCAGCTTTTAAAATAACTACACAATACACATTACTAAGCAAGAACGTGGAACTGAAATACGTCCTCGTCGCGCATTATAACATGGGTAGTTAGACGCCATAGGAGCACTTACATTGCCTTTATATTCTGTTTTGAATGCAATTCCTTTTGTAAAATGACGTGTTTTTAGTTTCCAATCCTACATAATTACACTCAAAATGCGATTTTTGTAGGGTAGGAAGCAGAAAACAGAGGTAATTTTACAAAAGAAATGAATTCTTTTTTTATTAGAACACACTTTATAAGAACATTGAGGTTCGCATTCCCGTGTTATGAAATTGTTTTCGGGGAGTGTTACTTACGAGGAGTGTAATCAGTAAGAAAAAATCACTAATATTTTACTCAACAGTATTTTGTCATTGGACACACTTCGATCAATAGCATAAACTTTTGAAAAGTTGTTTTGAAAAGGCTAGACAAATTTATTTCTGAATCATTTAGCGATGCAACAGCACTGGCAATATGTCTTCATCGTGATAAAAATTGTTATTCTGAACAATTCAAGAGATTTTACACAATAAAAGGTCGGATTTCTTTGATTCTCTAATATTACGTAACGTATCTGAAAATAAATCTGAAAGTCCTTTGTTCATCTCCTCTGATGGACTATACACGTGCCAAGTTTCATGCCTCTGGGTTATGTAAAACAGAAGTTAGCGAGGGGGGGGGGGGGCTGAGTCAGCCTCCTCCTGGTTTTTCTATATCATCAAATACCTAGGTTTGATAGGGCAAAGTGAATATGCGGCATCTAACTACCTATCATTGGAAACACGGATCCACATCATCGGTAATACAAGCGTAAGAGATTTCTTAGAAGAAAAAAAAAACATTTTTGTGTGGAATGTGTTGCTGGCAAACTAAACAGATTAAAAAATATATATAATCGCATGTTGTCGGTACCATTTAATTGAGTCTCAAAGAAATTTGGGTTGTACCTGCGTTTCATTTTTACCATGAACATTATTCTTATTTCATTAATATTTCATTACGAGAAAAAAACAAAACTGTAGCATTAATAAGTGATCGAGATGAGAGGACCAACACTAAACTTACATTAATAAGAACTATGCTGAAATCTTGCTTGATAAGGTAAAGTTGCTAAAAATTTGAAAAACCATTGCTCTCACTATTCAGTACGTACAATTCAGTTTGGGTTGTTTTCACCCCCAAACAAACGACGTGATTTCCAGTTTAGCGCGAGTGTAATAAAAGGCGAGAGTATCCAGAAAGTACGTTCGTTCGACCCTCAGGATGGATCGATGGGAGATGAGGGTTGGGAGGGTGTCGGCTAATAGCGTGCTGTGTAGTGCAAGGGGAAGAAGGGTTATTCTTGAAGCGTATGTACGCTTTCTTGTTTGAAATTAAGTGAGATTTCCGCCAATTTCGGCCCCTGATTTTCACGCAATTGTCTTTAGGGTCTGATGCTCAGGCGTTTCGTAGATTAGGTCCATCATTTTATTTTTTATTTCTGTTTCCATAAAGAAAGATTCCGTACGCTGGTACAGGTGGGGAGGGTGATGTACAAATCGTATACAAGAAGGAGAGAGGGGCTAAAAATGGTGAATCTGAGCACTATCTATTTGAGCGTACGTACTATTTGGAGGCTCCCTGCTTGCTTAGGCCAAGCCAAACGAAACTAACTTAACTATTCTGTGTTAAAACTACAACAACAAACTTACAATTCCTCTTTGCCGAAAAAGTCTTCAAATAGTTCATTACTCATTGCATCCTCAATACAATCATCATACTCAGAAAGTTCAAAGTTTCCAGTATCGGCAATGGCCATGCCAACATTTTTTTACTAGTAACTATTCTCCTGGCTTTTCTAACAGCACTGTACTAGTAACTGTCTAATCGACTTCATTTCAGCCAGCTTCAGTAAACGCGTCAGTGACTACATATCAAATTGTATTTGACAAACATACTTTCAGAACAAACAAAAATTCCATAGTTCATTTAAAAGAAAATGTAATTCTTAACAATGTAAAATTCTATGGAGCATTATGAAGACAGCATTATTGTGTGGTAGAATAATTTCGCGGATAAGTGGCTTCAATTCATGAATTTTCCTGATGCCTACCCCCGTTTTACGTCAAAGAAACAAAGAGAAATCTTGACATAAAAGACAGGAATTGGCTCACTGAGCAGGGTGAAATGTCGAAAAAATAAAACATAATGGTTTCCAGAAATCTCAACGTTGTTGCGCAAAATACAATGATGTCCTCGTGCGTTTGATCATAAAGGAAAAATGCTTCACATGAAAGAAAATGAGTTTCCATTTCACTTTTCGATTGTACATTTCAAGGAAAATATCTATTGATGATAAACTGATAATACTCTAATGTTGAAATTTTCCAAAACATTCCAATTGTTTTTATTTATGATGTAACGCTCTAGCTAGGTTCCATTTTACTCCAAAGAAACTGTACAAAAACTGAATAAAATTATTGTTTTGTTAAAAGCCTAAAACCTTCCGAAATTTCTGCTTCAATAACAAGCCTTCATCCTTATTGCCTGATTAGTTTTCAAATGAAGGATTCAAGCATGGAACTACTTCCATCGAAACTTAAAAACGAAATGCACGTGCATGGTTGAAACACGGAAAAGATGCTGCTACAAACAATGGAAGTTACATGTATAAGGAAGGAATTCTTTTCAATTCAGTAAAAATTAGGCTTTGCTGGAGCTGAAACTTTTTACTGGTAGACATTATACTCTAATGCTCTAAACTGATGTAATAGTTCTGCGTGGGGTTCAGCAAGTATATAAAATGATGGCTATTGCAATGGAGAGCATCACTGATCAAGCAGAGAAAGCTGACTGCAGAAGAAAGTTGACATTAAAGAAATCAAAGGAAGAGAAATCAACACTTCAACAAATAATCAAGAAACAAAAAACATCAAGAGGATTGAACAAACAAATTAGTTCTACATCATTATCAACTCAAATCAAGCAATTACAATGAATGGTATATACTACATATCTTGTGCTGTGGTGAGTTTTCGTCATATTTCTATTTTTTGGATTTTTGCATCCTCCCTTGTGCCCGTTACTTTATCAGAAGTATAGACTTATAACAAACAATATTTATTCATATTCTTTAAGAATATTAAGACCAGTCGTTATCCAAATAATCCTCTCACTGCATTCTGCAATCCAAATAATCCTCTCACTGCATTCTGCAATCCTGTAATTGTTAATTTTTGGCTCATGGTTCGATTAAATACCATGTTATTTCGTGTTGTGATTTATGGATTCATGTTAATTTCATTTTTTGGCTTATAGTTCGATTAAACATCGGAGCTAAAGTATAGCAATATTAGTAATCTTAGTGCCTGTGTGCAAGTTGGAAGGATCGTCATGTATTAGTATCTTTTAGGGTAGAAATCTTTCAGGGCGGCCTTGTGAAGGAAATTTAACCCATAAAGTTAAACCCATAATGTTGGTTTATATTAGTATTTTATGCTATTGCTTATACTAATATTAAATAAATGTATTATTATTAGTATTAAAGACAATAGATGCAGGTTAGCAACATAAATGGAGAAACAATGGAAAAATAAAGGTTCTCTTGATTTGTAAACAAAGTTTTGGCATTTGATATTGCTGTGAGCTTGTTTACATTTTAAAATTAGCTAATCAAACAACAGGATTTTCATCCCGTGATCATAAATACCCCCAAATTGATTGGCTACTTGAAAAATGTAAAAAAAAGAAAATCGGAAATTTAAAGTAAAATAGGAAATTTTCAAAAAAACGTTTTGGAAACCACCATCTTAACTTAGAATGGCTACATAGTCCTTCTATTTTCGCTATTGTTGCTGTGATGGACAGCTTCAATGAGGATGAACAAGCTTCTGTTAGCAACGTATGAGTTCTGGGGAGCGTTACAAATACTGTGTCATATGTCTAATCATAACCGTCTATTAAAAACCTATTTTAATTTCAGGTTCTTGCCTGGGTGGCCATTAAAACTGAAGCACGCGCAGTTGACAGTAGTTGCAGTCAATCAGCTGAACCGGAAAAAGCATTAGAAACGATTAAGAAGCACTATAACATCTTGGACAACACTCAGATGTACAATACAGGTATGATGAGATACGTGGTTGAACATCCCGTTTGCAGTTATGAGTTCGTTATGGGCGAAGAAAATCGAGATCAGATCCCATCGAGACTGTATGAAGCGCGTTGTCTTTACTGCGAAAAGTTCAGATGTGAAGCAATACAGTATATGATGACAGTATTCGAGCTCAGTAAAGAATGCGATGGAAGGATAGGTACTAAAACATGGTTGTTGAAAAACAAACTGATCAATATTGGATTTAAATTAAAGGAATAGTTGGTTGATTTGTAAAAAGAAGTTCATTATTTAATTACGTTTTAAATATATATTTATTGGTTGTGAAAATATTTTAAAAGTAGCTTATTTGGTGAGAATTGAAGTTAAAGAAGTTGTTACTTGAATTAATTGTAAAACAATATAAAATTTTCAATAAAATAAAACACCTTTCCAATATTTTTGCCGTTTTTTGAAAATTAAAAAAAATGTGTTTTTCTGGAGTTTAGATTTTTTTTAAATCTCTTGCAAATACTTTAGAAAATTCACGTGCAAACTACAATAGAAAACTCCATTTTCAAAGTGTAATCTAACAAATTACGTAATAGATATTTCGATCTCTAGAAAAAAAGTTTTCTTCGAACTTATGAAAAATGAAAATATTGGAAAGATTTTCTAGTTTACTGGAAATTTTTGAACCCAAGAAAAGTAAAATATAGTTCAAAAGTGGCAACTTTTTCGGGTGTTAGTAAACTATCAATGTAATAGCAATACATACATATATATATATATTTAAGTAAAATAAATCGGGTATTTATTGACAAGATAAAATTTGTATTTAGCGTATCTTAGTATTAAGTATTTTAATTATTAAAATTACTAATGTTAAAGTTTATTTATACATTCTTCAGGACATGTTTTCTCTCTAATTAGAGTCTGGTTTCTTGCAAGCGGCCTTATCTAACAAGTGCTGAAGTAATTTGCTAAATATTAGCGGCTACGGCAGCTACAGCGGCTAGAAATATTATGAAAAAAAAGACCTTGCTACATATGTTTAATTTTGAAAAGAATGTGAACAACCCGAGGTTCGGAGGATAATGAAATTTATTTCTAAAAAAGGGAAAGAAACGCCATGCTATCAAAAAGATTAAAGTAAGGAAAATCAGACACATCATCCAGATATCAAAAATCACAAAATCATTGCATATGTTGAGTATTGAAAAAAATGTGAACAATCCGAGGTTCGAAGGATAATGAAATATGTATAAGAATAGGAAAGCAACGCCATGCTATCAAATAGATTAAAGTCAGGAAAGTCAGACACATCATCCAGATATGAAAAATTACAAAATCAATACATATGTTTAGTTTTGAAAAGAATGTGAACAACCCGAGGTTCGGAGAATAATGAACTTTATTTCTAAAAATAGGAAAGCAACGCCATGCTATCAAAATGATTAAAGTCAGGAAAGTCAGACACATCATCCAGATATGAAAAATCACAAAACCATTACATATGTTTAGTTTTGAAAAGAATGTGAACAACGCGAGGCTTGGAGGATAATGAAATATATTTAAAAAAAAGGGAAAGCAACGCCATGCTATCAAAAAGAATAAAGTCAGGAAAGTCAGACACATCATCCAGATATGAAAAATCTCAAAATCATTATATATGGTTAGTTCTGAAAAGAATGTGAATAACCCGTGGTTCGGAGGATAATGAAATTTATTTCTAAAAATAGGAAAGCAACGCCATGCTATCAAAAAGATTAAAGTCAGGAAAGTCAGACACATCATCCAGATATGAAAAATCACAAAATCCTTTTGAAATAGCAGATAAAAAATGAAATAGCAGACAGAAGTCAGATAAAGAAGAAATTTCTTCGGACAAAATAGACTCTGATGAAAATAAGAAAACCTTTTCCGTTGATTAAGTTTGAAATGGAAAGGCCAACTTGAAAATCAGTATTTTGGCTGAAGGGTCACCTCCCTTAAATGCAATGAAAATGAAAAACGTTTAACATTTAACCAAAGAAACGCATTAAACTTGCAAAAAATAGAGAGAAATATTTGATAACATATCTATTTAAAAAATTGAATAAAAATAACGAAGGCATTAATTCTCGTGATAAGAATTGAAAAATGAAATAAGACTAAACTTATCACTTACTTTCCTTTAGCTTGGGTTGAAGATGTCGGTCTGCTTCGGGGCGTTGGCATCTATATAAAAAACAAAATTTAAATGCTAGAAAGTTTTAAAAAGTGTTAACAGTTTTCAAAAAGCTTACATGTCATTTGCTTTCATCTTTCTAGAACAATATATCATGAAGCTATGAATAACATTTGTATTTGTATTCAAAACAAAATCTGAAAAAAGCAATTTTACCTCTAATGTTAATGATGGGGAATCTCTGACTGCAAACGAATAAGACGTGTTAAAATCATTGAAAGAAAACTCGCGAAATTTTCAATTATGTTACAATATTTTGGCTTGTCGCTTTACAATTAAAATCACAAAAATTAATTCTGTACTCTTTGCTATTTCTTCAGAGTGGCCCAAAATACTTGTGCATAGGTTAGCAAAGCTGATGTAGAGAAACGGCTGTGTCTATAATTCTGTTACTGCTTGAATTTGATACGAAAGGCGTTCAAATGCATAGTTTCATACCTGGTTTGCCAAAATCTACCGTAGTTATACTCAATGAAACAACAAATAAAGGATTTCAGCTGCTGAGATTTGCAGAAAATATTACATTATGGCTTTGAGAAAGTCATTAACGTTGGATTTCTTTCAGTATAGCCCAGAGACTACATACTAGATTTTGGCAAACAAGGTACCATACCTTAAGTTGAAGCCTCTTACATCAACGTCAAGCAAAATAAAAATTATATTAAAACTGAAGCTCCTCCAAAGCAGCGGTATGAACATGGAGAAATTTTGTTGGGCAACCCGTTATGATTTAGATGCTCAGCTACAGTCAAATCTCCATTCTAAGAAATTACTTTTCCAATAAGCGTCTCTGCAAGTAAAAGTATAGCTCTTTAATAGAAGGTTTCCAGTAAACGAACATGTTTACTTGTAGGAAAATGTCTTCTCCATGAAGAAACTTGCTTAGGATATATACAATGATATAGATTAACAAACTTAATAGAAATGTGCTCCTACTCCTCCAGAAAAATGCTTGTGAATAAACAAAACATACCACTTGCTCTTGATGAATTTCTGGATGATTGTGTTTTTGGACGATCCTTCAAAAAATTAAGCAAAAAATATCGTTTACTACCTGAAAATATGTATCCTTGAAATTAGAATAAATATAATCATTTACAATGACATAATCACAAGCATGACCCAGAACAAAGACGAGCCACCTTAGCCATTTCCGTGGAAGTTTTACCCAGACAATGCTCAAAGATAAAATAGCTTTCTCTGTATATTTATATTCTTACTAGTGTATAAATGTTATTTCAAGTCGTAAGTTACCCAGTTGGCGGCCGGGAGAGGAGGGGGGGGGGGGGAGGGGTGGCACTACATGATCTGTTTTTTCTTCAAAAACACAAAAACAATTTTTGCTTTCATCGTTATTTAATTATTTGATTTCGTTACCATAAAAAACTAAAAATTCCTCAAAAACTCACAGTTTGAAAATCCCTCGGAGATCTGCCAGATTCTCTTGAAGACGCTTCTGTAATAAAAAACGATTCAAAATATTGTGGAAAAAACTTTTAATTGTAAAAATATCTCATTAACCCATTAATCATACCCGGGTTACAAAAACGTATTGATCCACTTTGAAATCAATTTGAACAAGGGTACATCATATCACTGAAAACATTGAAACAAAAGATAAATGTTTTTGAAGTCCATGAAACATGTTTTAAAGGAAAAAAACGAAAACAATTTTGACGACTTCAATGTTCGCATCAAGGTTAAGAAATATCTCGTGATGAATTCCACAAGTTGATTATCACAAACCCTCAATCGCAGAAAGTTTTGGATGATTTCTTGGCGTAACAGGCCTTGTTAGTGGCTTCTCTTGGTCACTTTGTGCGTAATCTTCAAATGCCTAAAATAAGAGAAAGCGATTGGTGAGAAATGCAACCGGCTTTTATACTGTGCTTAAATTTCATTGGTTGCTGACAGAATCATTGTCCTTCTCATTGGTTGTTCAGAACAAAGCATGAAAAGATATAGGAGCGCGGAAACACTGTGGGCAGAGGCAAATTTGTAGAAACAGGTTTAAAAAATAAGAAGTTCAAACAATTTAATACATATATACAGGGTGTCCCAAACAATTGTTCCCTTATTACCAGAAATAACTAAAACTCATAACTTAACGAAAGGCACAATTCCCTACAAAATTCGATATAAAATGACTAAGTTATTGGCGAAAAATACACAGAGCCTAAAACCTAATTTTGACACAAGAAATGACTTCAGGTTGATGTGAAATAGAATCTTTTGTTTATTTTTATTTCATTCTTTTCAGAAATTTTTAATCAAAGAAATACTTGAAAGCCTCAATTTGAAATGAGTTAAAAGGATTTACAGTTCAAGTAGAAGTCAAATAGAACGGTAGAGCTCGTTTCCATCAGCCTCAAGTTGTTTCTCAATTCAAAATGGCAAAATATGCCCAATTTCATGGATTTCTGTCTGTTTTCTGCTAACAACTCAGTCACTTTTTGACGGACTTTTAAGGGGATTGGACCAAACGTTAAGTTATTGATTAGGTGATGTGATTTAACCGAATAGACGTGAGACCATTATGCAAACTTCTCGTTATTTTTAAATAAACGGGAAATTATTTTTCTGGGACATACTGTAGTCATTAGTTATCCTCCCACAAGTAACATATGATGCAGTTTATCGTAACATAACTAATCAAAGACGTATCTACTAAACAAAATAAATGCAACCAGAACACAGTGAATTACAAAAATCCGTTCTGCTAAATTACATTCCAGCCAACAACTTCGTACATATTCAAAGAAGAGTGGTTCTGCTTGTCAAAACCAAATGCAAAGGAACATTAGCAAACATACCTTTGGGTCATATGATCCTGATGGTGCAAGAGATGACATAACCTGAAGTAAAAAGATGGCAATACGTGTAAGAATGTTAGTATTTTGCAGGAAGAAAAGGTTTTTCGAAACAAAAATGTCAAGTATTGCAAATAAAAAGACAGGTCTCACGCGCTGTTTTGTTTTTGTATAACGTTGTATTTTCAAGGTCTGAGAAGAAAGGAGAACCCAAAAACTTTTGAAAAAGTATGGCAGATTTTATCCCTTTTGTTGATGAGACAACTGAATTGCAAATAGAGAATAAAAAAGTAAATAATTTAAGTAATTCATACTCCAAGGTAATGCGCTGATAGTAGTTGTTCTCCTGATAATTCACCAGTTTTTGCAATCTCCACTTCTTCCTCGTCCAGTTCTGCATCTAAAACATCTCCTTCCTAAAAGCGATAAACAATATTTTGTTGCGATTATGCTGCAAAAACTAAAAAAATCTCCAACAGGACAAAGAGATTTTAGATCTTCAGCAATGCAATTCGCACTCGATCAATTACTAGGGAGGCTTATATTCAGAACGAGTTCAAATGCGAGTAAAAGATTCGAAAATGCACTCCAAAAGGAGATTTAGCAAAAGAAATAAATTTATTTGTAAACATTAAATTCTATTTCCACAATGTCAAAGGTTCTTGGTAGATCAGGCCTTCCCGCTGTCGCTATAATTAAGCCAATTTCTTATTCTTCTCGGAGCCTTCAGTTTGTTTTTCCAAGAGACAACAAAAAATAGTCAACTTCAAGTTGCAGATTTAAAAAACAGAACTCTCTTATGCCCTACGGGAACAACATTTTTCACAAGTTCATTTTTAGAATTTTAAATTCAATTGTTTTCCATGTCGGGCTCAAACTTGAACTCGTTGTTCGATACCTCAATGTAGTGTAAATTGACAAAAATCAATAAAATTAAACAAAAAAATCAAAAAAAGAAAGTACCTCGTCATCGTCCTCCTCTTCTTCGTTGTCAGATTCAGGATCGTCTGTCGCAGTTTTATCATCTGTCAAAACATGAGTAGTCAACGAATATGTTCTACAGATGAACTTCTCTAACTTAAAATTATTTTGTACAGTATATTCCTTGAGAGCTTTCATTATAGCTTTAGATGATAGAAATTCTAACACCTTTGTTAACTATAATTTAGCTTCTGATCATTTTAACACCTTCGTCAACTCGAACATTTTTGTATATCATATCCCTTGAAAGCTTTCAGTGTTGTTGATTTTATTTTTGATAATTTTAATACCTTCGTTAACTCAAACTGTCTTCTATATCCCTTGAGAGCTTTCAGTGTTAATTTAGCTTCTGATAATTTTAACACCTTCGTTAATTCGGACTGTCATGTATAACCTCTTGTGTTGATTTCAGCTATCTTGAAAACTCATTTTGTCACAAAAATTTAATTCCCCCTGAAAGCTCGAGATAACATGTTTCAACTATTCAACTGTAATGGCATTGAAACGTTGTTCAGCCAATTTTCATATGAAAAAGATATTCAAAAATAATAATTAACTCACTGATGTTTAATTGTTTTATAATAAACTGCAATTGCCTATTCATATCAGGTTCGCCATCCTGTATGTAGCATCTCAGCATCTCCTCCAAGCCCTGGAAAAATATTAACATAGCATTAGATGTATCTTTATAATCTTCATAACTATTATCTTTTATATCATCCATAATTACTAACCATACTACACGTTCTTGCTCTTGCTTTTTGTGTTTAAACTTTTGTTAACAAATATGCGTTATGATCCATTGTATTTAGATTTATTAGTATTATTATTTACGGCCCAAGCCAGATAAGCTCTGCTTTGGTCGTGTAGAATGCAATTTTTATATCTAATTTTATTACATCCATTTATATGTAACCTTTTTGCATTCTCGACTAAAAATGATGATTAGAACCCGCAAAAATATTAACTGCATTATAAGAAGGTGTAGGCTGAGATCTTTGCTATGAGTTATCCTTTGTAAAATAATGACTGCAAGAAGCCTTTTTTAAACAAAATACATGATTATTATTTGTAAGCAACTTAGGATTTTGTGTAGTATTGAAGTTGCTTTTATTTTCAGCCAAAATTTTCGAACTCATTGGTTTGAATGGTTACTATAGATGTTTAATACTGGGCTTAAATAATAATTTAAAATAGTACTGGGTAATTGAAAACAGTATAAATGAACATTAAACTGGGCTTAAACAGCGCCTTTCACCGTCACAGTGCCGTACTACCAAAGTAGACGAGCTTGCTTCAATTACAATATATTAAAAATTGCGTACTTTTCTCTTGGAAGACGCTTACGTCTATCTCATCACAGAAGTGGGGTTGCTTAATTTTTCTATAAGTACGGTTGATTACAAAGCAGTTGATTATAAAGCAGTTGATTATAAATAAATAATCACGTAATCGTAAACTGCCAAATGGAAAAAAAATCCGAACAAGATTATAAAAATATAACAAGCTGATTTACAAAACACGTTTTACAGTTCTTGCTGTTTTGGATTTTACACGATATTAACATCGTCCGAAGTGTTGCTTTTTATATATTTTTATATATAACGCAGTCGTTGTTTTATATATATATATTAAATATGTGCTACTACCTTGATATTAAATATATGTATTTTAAAAATAAATGTATGTACTTTTAAATTGAGGAACACAAAGCGTCGGCCATCGGTTTCCATATTAAAGAACAACATGGAATGCAGCCCGAGAATTTGCACAAACAATTCAAAATATTGCGCAAATGTCGAGGGA
>JAYJMH010000734.1:0-30050 GCA_036873815.1 Phacellophora camtschatica
ATTTTTGCCTCAAGTCCTTGCCAAACTTTTTGATCTAGCAACTTCGTTATGAAAGATAACGGTTCAGTTTTTTTGTTTGTTTTGTTGTCTAGCATCCCTCACCTCGTCCTCAATATTTCAAGACAGGCACATGCTATGAAGATTACTTTTCACAAGGCAGTTACAGGGGGTTAAATGTAAGCTTAATTGTGTTATCTTTCTATTTATACTGTTTTTAACCAGATAGTAGCTGGCTGGCAATCTCGCGAGTGAGCTTCAAATTGTTTTTTAGCTACTTACCTGAAGCCTTTCTGTTTACTAAACCTAAAAAAGTGTCATAGAGAATTTAATGGCGAAATCGATGCTTTTTTTGTCGTTTTAATCAGACATATGGAACAGGAGTTATTAATAAATTTCTATCGCGAGGTGGCGGAACGGCCTAAAAAAACATTTACCAGACTTGACTTCCCCATCGTAACAGCTGTGACAAGCAAAGCACATCAATAAAATAGATCTTTCAAAATTTGAAGCTAAAAGTTATCTGAAACTAAACTTACCCCCTTCAATGATGGGTACTTGTTCCTTCTTGGCTTATGAATACCATTTCTGTGGGCTTTGTGAGCTGTAAAATAATTCATTAGAAAGTTAATTGAGTTCTAGACAAAAACCTTTTTGTGCAGCCACAGGGAACCACATCGAACAATCAGTTGTGCAGACATTTAGTTGTTTTCATATTGGAAAATGCAAACAAAAATATGAGTCAAAAAGTCTTGGATGTCACGAGGAAAGCACTCCCACAGCACATACTTAATGTTTTTTGATTGGCATGGCATTTGAAACATTCTCTGCAGACCTTGCATGCATGCAAGTTTTGGAATGCACTTTGGATGGCGCATACCCTAAATAAACTGTACAGACTGTGGAGTAAGTTAAAGCAATGACACTAGAACAGATATGATATGATATTATTAAACACAATTCAATTTACATGGTTTTTCGTTGTGCGTTAAAAGAAAAAAAAATTTACAAATTTACAAAATTTTAATGGTAAAACCCTAAGCAGTAAGTTAATAAATAAATAAAAATGAATATGATATAAACCTAAATGAGATGATAAATTGATGTCCATTTAAATTAAGTGCTATTATTAAAAGATCATCTAACATGGTTGTAAACAGCCAGTTTTAAAACTTTGCTTTTCGCACAGCAAGAACAATACAGCAAAAATCAAACAAATAATGCCCATGGATGCACTTTGATGAGCTGTTGCACTAAGTTTCTAATCTGGCTTGATACAACACACACATCAGGTCCATGTTAAAAAGTGCTGGCTGGATTTTTAATTAATTTTCTCATTCTATTTCTAATTAATAATATTATGAATATATAAATACATACATAAATTAAAAATACAAATGAAGAAAATGATGCCCAGCCATAAGTCATCACAACTTTATATTATCAACCGGGATGTAAACTACTAAACTATGCGAACTGCTGGCTGGCAGCAAACGTTTCCCAGCCCCCAGCATACGCAAACAATTATATATAGTACCAAACAAAGTTACAGCAAAGAATTGGTTTACACTATGTTGAATACCTTTACTAATGGATCAATTCCCCCAGAAGTGAAGAGGTAACAAGAGAAAGCGAGCAAAAGCAGGCAGACACTTACTTTGGTTATGATTCGTGTGATTTTTCGATTTCGCCATATTTTAAACTTTTCGCTCTCAATTGTATGCGTTATCTATAAAATAAATTAAAACTATTAAAACACATTTAGATCAAGCGGCTTTTCAACAAAAATATAAAACGATGGAATAGATATCTGACGATATTTAAAGTTGTTTTCCAACTTACAGCTTCTCACTTCAATATGGCCGTCAAGAGAAAAATTGTTGCCTCTTTTCCAAATAAGACTAACCTCACTTCCAATAATTTGACGCCAAATTTCAAAATAGGTTAATTTTCGCGCGAAATCAAAAATAACAAACACTTCCGGGTTATGAAAAAAAGTTGTTGGGTTCAAAAACTGATGGATTCAAAATTTAATACTAAAGTTTCTTTGCCCAGCAGAGATGTGAACTTAACTTAAAAATTGCTCTAAAATGATCATTTTGTTATTGAAATTATAATTTGTAGTAAATTGTGGACTAGCTACAAGTCTCTGTCGAATTTGAAAAGGGAAGAAAAGGGGAAAAGGGAGGAGAAAATTTGGAAAAGAAATAATTTTCTCTTTTTTCTCTTCGTTCCCCTTTCTCCCTTCTCCCCATCAAAGAGATATTTGTAGCAAGTACAAGTGCATGGGAACTAAATGCGCAAAATATAAAGATGTTTTTTGTTTTTGTAAAAATAGTGAATAGTTTAGTAAGATGGTAGTATTTTTCCGAAAATAAAACCATCTATTTTCTCCCAAATGGGAACTATCATAACCAAGTGCATAGGAACTATCTTAATTGAGAATAAATATCTACGAAACAGTAACATAGATAAATTAGCATAAGAATACAACCAAACAGACTAAAAGTAAAAAACAGAAGCAAATAACTTTTGCAGTATTGCCGATTGGAAGAATTTATATCGTATTATATTATGACGCAATTCAGTGAAAAACGACGCGTCGAATTTCCCCCCCACAAATGCAATATACTTTTTCGTAGTAACGTTTTCGTGTTTTCTTTAGATCCAGTCGATTCTTAAAATGAAAGACTTGTTGTTTTTCAATATCAATAAATTTTCCCGTTTCAATATGTTTAAAATATCTTGATTCTCGTATTGGATGTATTATACTCTACTTAAGATGTCATGAATGACTTTTTTGGCTGAAGCTAATATGACTTCAAACATGATTGGTACAGAATAGATATTAATACAAACCGCAGTGTCAAATATTATTCACGAGAAGCAATTCCACTCGACACACCTAACTTTACCATTTACAAAATTAGCTACCACAATATTACTATATTTTTGTGTTGACATCATGTCTGTACTGTACAAAAAATTTGATATTAAAGCTAACATTTGATAATAAAGAAAAAACCTAGTTTTGGAAGAACTAAAGACGTTGATTTGGGATAGTTTTAGGAGATTTACATAAAGATATAGGATAAAGAGATTTAGATAAAGGTATTTGAGGGGCATATTGTCTTTTTATAAGAAACTTTTTACAAGAAACTCGCTGGTGAAACCCACGAAAATTTAAGAAACTTTCACTAGTGAATGAAAAATTGCCAAGAAATATTTGAATTTTTAAGCGAAGATTACATAATGCTTACTGATTTAATCGAGTGGACATGATGTTAAATGATTGATTCAGTGAAGACTTTTTATCCTGTACAATATATACCTATTTTTGTTGAAAAAAATGCATAGTAAAAAAACGGAATATTTTCATGTGCAATTTAAGAAATTTTTAAGAAACTTTTACCAGTGAAAATTGTTAAAAAGTGGTTCACAATTAAGAAACTTTCACTAGTGGAGCCATGGCCAGGTTTCGTATAAAAAAGTGGGCATTGAAAATGTTTTCGAAGACAAACATCGTTTAAAACATGGTTTTCTGCCATTTGTCCTGAAATACCATTTGCATAAATAATTCACATAGCATTACAATTAACTAGTTTATTTATAATTATGATACACAGACGTCAATCTGTATAGTTCACAACGTTGTTGGTGAAACTAAAAATCAGTCTTCGTTTTGTATTCGTGTGTTGGTGTTGTGAAGGCAAGTTCCTCCGCAGCGTCCTTTAAAAATTTTACTAATCATTAATTTTCGATAAAATTCTACCCTCTTCTCCTTTTTGCTATGGTCTTAAACTTTTATTTTCGCGATTTATTATTCTAGTGTCCGCCGTATGTTATTTCATTTATCATTTTGATAATTTCTGACGCATGCGCAAAAATAAATTAAGGAGTGAAATGGGATCCGAAATTTGCCTTAAAGGACATACTGGCATCGGATTTTAGCACTGGGACTGGAATTTGATCGACTGGAACTGAGAATACCAACAGTAAAGACAGTAGACTCAATTGGGAATGGGATTTGATCACCGACTTTATATCGACAAAAAAGATTGGGATTTTTCGCAAAATAATGCCGTGAAAGTGTGATTGAAGACCCCTTCTTCAAGACCCTATTTATGTAAAATAAGAAAAAAAATTCCTATTTTTCTGGCATTCCCATTCGTTGTTGTTGTTTCCTTATTTTCATTCGATCTTTTAAGTAGCTGCTTTCGCAACTAACCCGTAACGAACATCTACTTTATTTATTGGTGTATTTATTCAAGAAATGTTGGGAATAAATCATTCATTTAAAATTTACACCATCGATCGCTTAAAAGTATAAAATAATTTAAAATAATTGTATTAAAATTGTTCGCTCTGAGGTGAGTTGGCTGGATAAAGAAAATTATCAAAGAGTATAAACTGAACGAACTTTATCCAAGTATAATATATACAAATGCGAATACAAAAATGTACATGAAAAATTCGTCATTATTATGAAACCTACAATACAATGAGGATAACAATAATAATAATCAAAAATTCTATAATCATTTAAAAATTCAAAGCAAATATAAAATTGAATATGAAAAATCCAGGCTGCTGTCATATTTCGCAAGTAAAAATCAGGTATTTCGAAGCACTTCATAATCACGCATTTTACTTCAGTTTTCTTCCCTTTCGCATCATATGAGTTTGAATCGTATTTGATTTAACGAAATGTTCGCTTACATTTTTGGATTAGCAAATCTCATCAAAAAATTTGTATCACATAATCATAAAAATTGAGAGTTGATTGATTGTTTTCAAAATGTGAACAAGTCCATTATAAAATATGAAATATAAAATTAGCCTATGCTCATTATCACGGCCGTTTTCATGGAAAACGATAATGTGGGGATTGCAGAAAATATTCAAAGTTCCACAATATATACATATAGACACCACTGTGTTTTGTCTCGAATTTTCCCGTGAACACAGGTGGTCTATATATGTCATTGGTTAACCGTGAAGGCCATCACATGAAGGAAATTCTAAACCAAAATGTTCAACCCAAGCAGCTTGAGGATAAGATACGAATTTCCTCCTCTGATAACCTTTGGGGTTATTAATGTGTTTCAAAATATGTTTCGGAAGGGTGGATAAAAAAAGTATTATCATATCGGTCAAAAAATGTGATAACATTTCTAAAAACAAAAATAACGTCCAAGGTACAGTATATCAAAACTCTTAAAAAACACGGAACAGGAAATGCGTGTTATTTTAAATAAGAAATAACGCTATGGGCGTGCTTGGCAAAAAAATACTTTATTTAAATTCTTTAACAGAAATTAAGAAAATATAATATATTTGCAAGAATATAATTTGCACACGAAATTAAACAACTGCAATTCCCAAAATATTCGAGGCTGATTTTCTCAGAAAAACAATCAGGAAACAATGTACTATTTGTGAGCAACAGGGCTGAATCTGGAAAAATCAGTTTCTAAAATGCGGGACTTTGTTGTATATAGTTTTTTTTTGTACCAAACCTGACATTGCTTTGAAAGACATACAAAAAATTTGACAGCCTGGATGAAAGCTCTTCTAAAAAATACTGCTACTGATAATTCATTATTATTATTATAACTAACCAAATCTGCAAAATAGAAAACTGTATAAAAATGCAACAAAAATATGTCATATTTAGAAAGTATCAAGTCCAGCAACAAGTCTATTATGGTCTATTCGCTGCAAAACCATGATAACGTAATACCTCGCAAGACTAATGATGACATCTATGTCATAACGTATTAAAATTTGTACAACCATCATGCATAGGCGTAGGAGCGAGGGGACATGACAAGGGTCGTTCTCCCCAAGAATTTATGAATGCCCTTTTTATGGCACGAAGTGCCTTTTCAATCTGGCTATTTCTTACTGCTTAAAATCTTAGGCACATTAAGCAATAGGCAAAAGTGCCTTCTGGAGTCGTGTCCTTCAAGCAAAAATTGCTTCTTACGTCCCTGCAACCATGACTAAAAATCACTTTGTTTGGTTAAAATCTATTTTAGAAGCCTCAGAATTGGAGAAAATGATTTTTTAAGTTTGAGTATCTGAATTAACAATAAAGCATTAACAATTCACATCATTTTCTCATATTTTCTCTCCACGGTCCTGCTTTTGGCTTTAGTTATTCATATAAATGATTAGAAATGCCAAATTGAGATTAGAAACTGAGAATTGTAACATTGAAAGAATTGCTTTCAAATGTCTATAAAATCTGAACTTCGATACACCTCATTTTATCCCAACCAACAACAATTTGATAAAAAATATATTTGAAAAGATTATCCGCATTTTGGAAGAAATTACAATAGACTCCAACAGTTCTCGTGTAAACGCAAGGCAGACCGTACACTTTCCGGAACGGATCAAACTGGAACAATGTCTGTGTAAACTGGATTAAAGCTGTTTTTTCAAATTTTTTGTTTCAAAATTTTATGTTTTAAAATTCAAACAGGACCAATTCTACGATAAAAAACTAACAATTTACAAAACCAGAAATTTTTTGCCCACCAACAGTTATTCATCATTAACGGCTCTTGCTCGAAGCATGAGAAGCGTTGCTTTCAACGGAATACGGACTTTCACTCGTAGTACTGACGTTACTCATTCCATTTGGGGTCTGGGAACAAACACGTGTTCGCTCAAAGTCCAGTAGCTGCTGCATGAAATTAAAATTCGGAGAAATGTTGCTTTTCTTGGCTTTCACGAAATCGTAAGCATCGTTTAAGGTGTAGTCGTGCTTCAGCATAAGATAGGCTATCACGATTGTACTAGATCGTGAGATTCCTCCAACACAATGAACAAGGATATTTTTCTGGCTGCCTCTTGCTTTTTCTAAAAAAAAATCATAATAATTCAAACTTTATATATATATACTATATGTTTGTGATTCCTCTACACCCAAAAAACTACCCCCAAAAGGATGGTAGGAGGACACGTGATATTTTGTAGTCTTCAAATCCAGACCGAAAGACCCTTACTTCAGAAAAAAGATTTAACTCACTTTCAAACAAAGCGGTTTCTTTAAATCTTTGGTAAATATATTAGTTAGCCTGCGTGGAGTTTATTACTGCGAATGAGAACTACGGAGGAGATCATAAAGAAAGAATGATTACGCCAAACAGTGTGCTACTCCCGTGTTGTCTTAACCTAGACTTGCCTCAAGACTATTTCGTGCCAAATCACAAATGTTTATTTCGTACTCAATACATCGAGGGAATGCCATATCGAGGGAATGCTCATGCCCTCGATATATTAGATGCGAAATTAATAAACAATAATAAATTTTTCTATGTATAAAAATAAAAAATAAAAATAAAAAATAAAAATGTATAAAAATAAAAAACAATAATAAATTTTTCTTTTAAATTCGACTAATGTACAAATACATATAAATTTATTTGCAGAAAGACAAGTACTCAAGGAAAACATAAACAGAAGACACATTCTGGCCCGTGCATTCTACCTTAACTTTGCCTGGTTAGGCATTCCTTAACCTTGCCTGGAAAAACAGTTCTGGTTTTAAATTTAATTTTGAATTCAACGCCTCAGGGAAAACGATCAAATTAAGACAAAAATAAAAACACCAGAGATCTATTTTAACCCACAATGACTTTCACTCGACAATTTCTATCAGACTTCCTTCCCAATGAAAACTTTTAAAACCGTATCCTTCCTGAAAAGAATAAAAATATCCAAAAATATCCAAAAAGGCGGATGTAGCAAGAGCCGCATGGTTCAAATTTGTTTTTCTTGTTTTGCTTTTAATCAATGAAGTGGTGCTCTTCCTTGGATGACCACGAAATTCTTACAACCCATGGTTGCACACGCCTTTGCGCGCTGAAAAGGTCAAATCAAAACATAAGCGACTTTCACCCGGCAAGGGCTATGTGGCCCATTGCCAAACAATGCAAAAACGTTATATTTTCAGGAGGTAAATGTGGGTAGAACTTAATTAAAGATATTTCAACGTCAGTTTATCATAAAATTATGTTGGTTTGCATGTGATACCCCCTGCAAAATAAAACTTGCATAGGATTTGCCTGTTTAGCAGAAATAAATCCGGATGTAAAAAAGTTGAGATTTCCCAGTCTTAATGTTTTCTTGCCTCTTGGTGCAAAGACCAACGTGAACGTTTCTCCTCGTTCGTACTGCTTAAGTACTGGTTGGCTAGGCCAAACGTGACTCTCAAAACACCCAGAAACATTGCATTATGGGATGGCAGAGTTGCGAATGGCTGCAAAAGCTCAGTGTTTGAAATTGGTCTCTCTTCAATTGCCGCATGTGACCAAATTCAAAATTATCGAATAAAAACAAACATTAAAAACGATAAATAAACAATTTAGCCTCCAACGATAATCCCAAAAATGGCGTCCATTGTTTTGACACGTTTCATGCTGGTTATAAAATATTTGAAAACCAACAAGTGACACAAAATATAAACGATTCTGCTCAATTCGAACAAACAACAATAGCAAGTAAACAACAATAACAATAATGAACAATGTTTATAGCCTTGTAAATTATCCTTATTATGTAGTAAGGTACGCAGTCGTCAGGAAACCTATAGCCGGCAATTCAATTCGAGAAAAGAATGGTTGCCACTTTTAGCATTATATATTATATCAGTTTATTCATATAACACATTTTACAATTAAAAGAAAAACATGCATTCTATATAACATATTACATATAACAGCAAGTATACTGTCTGCATTTATATAACTGCCTGCATTCATATTAATTCTTTGTAGTAGTTATCTCTGATAAATTTTCGTTACTAAAGGTAGCCAACAATTTTTTCCCATCAGCAAAATCCGCTTCAGAATTTTTTAAATCCATTCTTAGTGTTAGTGACTTCCTTTATTTGCACCATTGTCAAATGATGCTGTAAAGAACTTTGCTTGAAGCTTTAGAGTACAAACTACAATCTATGTTCAATTTAAACATTGATTTTCATGTCATTAGAACACAAAGAAAGTTAAAAATAGCCAAGTACTCAAGTAAAACATAAACAGAAGGCACGAATTCTGGCCCGTGCATTACTCAAGCAAAAGATAAACAGAAGACAAACATCCTGGCATGCAAGACAAATCGGAAATCTGAAAGACGTACATCTCTGAAAGGATTTCCGTTTAAATCTTTCAGAATTAAAATCCCATCCAAATGATTTAAAATTAAGCACAGAACGTATTTCTCGTGTGAATTTTCGTGCCATTTGTTTCATGATCACAACAAAATATTTAATAGTCTAATAAATAAACAACAAATAAAAAAAGACTCAGGGTGGGATATAAAGTTGTTTATTAATATGTGTAGCCATTTTGTAAAATGTGTTGCCATGAGATTTCCACATGTAAAGGAAGAAAATCTTATAGATAATGGTTTCCATTTAATGCTGGAATTACTTTATCCAATTGTATAATTGGTGAACTTAAGTACCCACAAAAAGGATTTTGGAAGAAATTCATGATTCGCGGAAAAATGAACTCAAAACGATGACCCTCTCCTTTGATAGTTCACGTTGCCGACAAATGGCCTATCAATTTAAATCTGTGAACACCCTCTAGCAAAACCGTGAAAATCAACGGGCCTCATCCTAAAATCTCAGAAATATGCAAGTCCACAAAACTTTTTGTCGAAAAAACAAGGTGACTGATTGCTCAAAACATGTATGCAATTCAGGAAAGGGTAATTTCGACGAGAAGCATCTTGGGAAGATACACTCTTTGCATTATGGGCCTGAAAGCAAATTTGGCAAGCTATACAATACATGCCAAAAACCAGCACATGCACAAATCCGTTGCTGGCAAGTCAAATTCTGACAAAATCATAGATATTGAATGAAAAATAAAAAAATAAAAAAATAAAAGAACATTACGAACTTAATAACTCTAATTATTAGAATCGTATGATGGTAATGAATCTCAAAATGGCAAAGGGAAGTAAACACGACTCTTGTCAGAGAAGTTGGAAATACAATGGGCAATTTCTTTGTTATTTTCTACCGCAGATAAATATTGCGCTTAATGAGGAAATCATGAAACATTAATAATGACACGTTTGGCTGTACTTAAATCATGTCTCGTTCATTTTTCACACGTTCCACAACTCATCAGATTTACTAATAGATGATATATAGGCCTATTAAAACTCGGCAAAACAATAAAGTTTTTTATTTTAATTCCAAAATGAAGTAGTGCTTACAACATGAACAGCAGAAAATGACATCTTTTCACAAACCCAAGCAAGGACTCCCAAGCTTACATAGATTTGGTGAGAAATTGCCGAGTCAAATGTTGGGTTTAAAGTATGCAGATGTTTAGCCCCAGACCTGAAACATTATTTAGATATATTTTTGAAAAGGTGGAGTAGCAAATTTGTAAAATATCATCTGTCAAAAGACGTTCTTTTGAAAAATCGTATGACAAATGAGAAATAAATCATTACAAAAAGTGTAAATGAAGAAATGAGGCTCTCTTGTTGCATTGTTGTTGCTTTGGCAATAAAACGAATATTGCCGAATATTGTATTGCTTGTAACAAGATAATTGCCACGCCTGGGACATGTCACGACATGCATATTATGAAAAAATTTAGCCCGTATTGCTCCCCTGCTGCATTTTAGGGAGAGTTATGGTATATAATTACTATTTTTACTATGACAACACTGGCAAGAATGTATACAAATTTAGTTCTACTTTACGGGAAGAAACTTTCGCGTTTTTCGCCGAAAACTACGCGAAACTTTCTGAAATTTGAAATTTTAAAGAAAGATTCATCACATTAAAAAAAAACATAGAACTTGTGACAAAACTAAATAAAATAAACCATTTCAAAGCTGATTGCGGAATCAATGTAAGCCTGCCCTGCAGATACAAGAAGATAAATAAAATATAGAGGAAAGTTGAATCGAAGAAGCGGACAAAACGTAGACAAAAACATTCGAAAAATAAAATGCAATACAGCACGGTTTTGCTTGAGGGTTTTTGTGCCTACGTTTTTTCGAAATTTCTGCAAAAATTGACACACTTCACACGTCAATCATTTCTTCGCACGTCAATCATCTGGGCGAGCCAACTGATATGGCCCAGGCGTAGGCGGTTGGAGCCAGATAAAATAGTTGAACAGTTAAGCAATTCGAGGTGTGGAAAAGTTCGCAAAAATTAGCTGTGCAAAGCAAACTCCATGGGCTTACGAAGTCCAGGTGTAAAAAACATGATCCGGAATGACATTGTGCTTTTGCAAAACAACTCTGATCTGAAAACCCGCGTCTGATCTGAAAACCCACGTGAAAACCTTCAGTCTACCATCCATCACAAAAAATTCCAATCCCAGCCTTGCATCACGACTTGAATTAACTCATAAATCTGTTTATTGCAAAATCTCGTAGCAAAGAATCTCGTCTGGTCTTATTTTAAGAATGAATGAATAAATGAATGGATGAATGGATGCAGATTGAATGAAAAGCTTGAAGGAGTTTATGGTCAAAAGCAGATCACCACAAAAGCTGACAAAGTGGGATAAGTGAGGATATAAATGGATGAGTTTTAAGGAAAATGTCGTTACCACTGGAATAATAATGGCATCAAGGCAAGGCCTGAAGAAACAGCACTTTTTAAAGTGTTTTTGCATAATATCCTATTACCTCACCCATGCACGCAAAGACATGTTTGCTCTCTATTTCATGACCCTTCAAAATAAAAAACCCCTTCCTGAGATTTTATTGGCCCTTCCCAGCATGATGCTAATGAGCCTCAGTTTAAGATATGGGTTCTTTGGAAACAGTTTATTAACATAGAACTAAATGAAAAAAAATATGAAAATAACTGAGAACATTTTCTACTATTAGATCCAGGTGGGAGTTTGTTTACATTCTGAAATTAACCAATGACATCACAGAGTGTTCGTAAATACTGATATTTGATTGGCTGCCTTTAAAATTCGAAAATATCAACTAATATATAAAATACAAAATAGACTGTGCTGGAAGTGTGAGAATAATTCAAAACTTTTCAAAAACTTGAGTTCCCACAATTTAAATTGTTACATCAGTCTTCAACAATTAGCTGCACTGGAAAAAAAAGTAATATATTGCGACATATTGTCCATTTTTTAATCCGTAGCCAATCAGTTACGTATTAATCCGTAACAAGCCAATCAGGAACGCCATGAGTCAGCAAGTTCTTAGAGCTAAGAGTATACCTTTCTTTCATATATGGACGCACTACATTTAATAAATAGTAAAAAGTTGTTTGTTTTCATTTCCACACGAGACAAAAGGAAATAAGCTGGAACAACCGTAGCCTACTTCCATAGTAAACAAGAAGCTTCGTGATAAACTATGAAAGCTCCATGATTCGATATGGAAGCTTTGCAATACAATTTCTCGAGATAACGGATCATGGGAAGGGAAAATATGGTTCCTCAACAGTCAGGCAGGAAATGACTATTTTTATGGGTTTTGCCTGCAGTCTCCTGTATTTGATTGCACGCTTCGTATTTGTTTGTGGCTGTAATCCTGTAAGGCCCTGTAACAGTGTGATCACGGAATTAGTCATGCGACGAGACTAAAAGTATCGACTCCATGTTCACTGAGAAGGATAACAAAATTCCGTTAGAGCTTGGGAAAATCAACACTTTCTGCTGACAGGGATTAAGAAATCTAAAAATTCTCCCATTCAAATCTGGTACATTAATAGAAAATCTGATATCAACACTTGGTTATTAAAATCCATATACTGAAGCGACAGTTGTTCCCACGCAGAGGACACAAACAAATTTCATCATGTGCTGGATTTTGTTATGTCCATTGAAACGAAATTTGCTGACCAAAATATTGACTACTGAAATAAATACTTCATAAGCATAATGGACATTTTCAATTTTTTACGCTTTCGATTTTGGTGAGCTTTGGAGAAAACAACAAAAATGTATCTAACTTAGGATAAGCCTGTATAAGAGATTACAAGAGTTGAGTTTTTTTATAAAGAGTTTCTTGTAAAACAAATTGGTGTATTTTTGAGGGCCGTTCTGGGGAACATGTTCAAAAATAACTGGGGGAACAGGGATCATGTGCATTTTTGTAGAGTGACAAGGGAGCATTGAACCAAAGGGAACAATTTTAGGGAACAATTCAAGGGAACAATTTAAGGAAAATCTCCGAGGGAACAATCAAGAAATCTTCTACGGAACAAGGGAACACGTTACCCCCCTAAAAGACCCTCGTTATTATTACTATTGATTTTGTATTATTATGTTTGCAATTCCAAGTCTTGTTCAAACACGAACACAATCTCTCATCTCTTTTTAGTTCAGAGTTAGAGATGTGATGGATGCTTTCATCTCATTCTAAACTCTTTTACTTCTTCATCTTTTTCCCATGCCATTTTATGGCTAAATTACATCCCTTATCATGACCACAAATGACTGAACTTGAGTCAGCAAGTTCTTAGTTCTTTTTTAATTTGATCGTAATTTGATCCAAAAATTAAATTGGTCATCCAGTCAAACACACCCTCTTCCTTTCTGATCATCTTACCAGGTAAACCACTGGAATTATATCATATATTATATCTCGTATCATATTTTGAGTTTTGCTTAAATTGGTTTGTCCAGTTTGAGCTTTTCCAACTCAAACTCACTGAAATCCAGGGGCAAAGGCAAACCCAGAGAAAATTTGAAGGAGGGGCAGTTGGTAATGGGGAGTACCTATGGTTGGAAATAAATAAACATAGAAAACAATATGAGCTCTTGAAAGTGGGGGCTTATACCTACATTACTTGTCATTCTATAAAATGGCTTACATTCAAATATAGATTCCTTATGAATTTATTTAAGGATCCTTGTCTCTACAAATTTACTGGATTCTAGCTTTGAGAAACTCTTAGCACTAAAATCAGCCAAAATTTTAAGAAACTAAGTACTTAGTCCTGAGCCAAATTTCTTATATAAATTGCATTACAAATCCTGACTCACCGATTTCAAGCAATGACAAAAAATCACAAAGCATTATTCATTACATTATGATGAAAAGACACCATACTGCTTAGTTGATTCCAGGGAAAAATGAATGTTCTCAATTTATATTTAAATATATCTCACATCAATGAATAAAGGCCAATGGTTAGAAGAACAAGCCAAGATTTTTAAATTTTCTCTTAAATTTATTTGAATTCAAGTGTTAAGAACAATTGACAAAAAATAATTTTGCAATGACAGTCTGGTCTATAAAATAATTTTTTGTAAGGATACCTGTGTGTTAACTAAAAGAGAAGCTGTGATTCTTTACAATTATTTGATTTTCAAACCGGAAAAGTGATGGGGAAAGAATTTAAAAAATTGTGGCTGCATGGACCTCACAGCTAGTAATGTTTTTAATGTTTGAAAAGAGCTTTAAATGAATGAGGACTTTTGATAAAGCATGAAGTCTTTGGTATAACAATATTTCATAATATTGGCCTGTGAATGACTCCAGTGTCAAGCTAATAATAAATTATTTTTATAAGAAAACAGTTTATACATAAGCCTGTTTATATCAAAACTAGCCCCTAAAATCACCAAAAAATTAAGAAACCATAGTACTAAAAACGCTAGAAGCTAAGAAACTCAACTTTTTACACAACATTATCTTTTTTCATTAAAATAATATTTGATGATAGCCAACAGCAGAAATAGGCTGAACATGATATCAGAGGTCTACCAACCAGCTTAGACCGAAATTACCTGTTATTCTATTAAAATGGTTTACAATCAAAAAGAGTCTTTGTCCCCAAGGATTTACTAGGGTCTAGAAGAAACCTTTAGTGCAAAAATCAGCCAAAATTTAAAAAATAAACTTCAAACACAAATAACCAAACATTGGAGAAAATGCAGTTTCCAGACTGATCTTTATTTAACTATTGTATTTTATCAAAACGTAGGTAAAAAATTCACTGCATACAAAATAAAGTTGTCAGTCTACTATTGTTTGGATTTTCTTCATTAATTCAACAACAAAAAATGAATATATAAATGTATCTTACCAATGAAAGCAAATGCTTGAGGAAACAAACTGAATAAATTCCCATCCCAGTTATCTTCCACTGGTAACTGCATGTAACTAATGGATAGCTCTTCCTCAAATTCATTTGGCAAATCATGTGTGACATTGAGAATGTAACTGATATCATGCATTTCAAGACACTTTCTATCAGACGAGTCTTTCTTGTTTCCCAAATAAAGATGGGGTAATATTTCGATGGGCCCTGCACTTTCTGGTCTGTAACGACAAGGCTCTTTCTTCATCAGAGGATAACGTTGAACGAGGGTGGTTCCTTCAGAATTATTGTTTTCATCTGAGATCTTTAGAGCAGACAAGCTGTGAAGTGTTTTTCCAACTTCGTTCCCTTCCCCACATTGACATAAATGTGGGAAGCACTCTTCAAAGTGCATGTACCCACCTACAAACAAAAATTATAAAACGTTATCTTTTCTGCCTTTGGTAAATTTTTCTTTGTCTTCATTTGATTAAAGTTAGTAATTGACCTTGTCATTACATTTATGAGCTTGCCCACATAAACCAATTTTAAAGCCTTTTAATTAGTTCTGTTTTTAAGAAGGATGTTTTGGAATTTGATGTTTTTATGAATCAAGCATGCACATTTAGTTGTGTATTTGTTCACCAAATGGGCTCATTGTTTATCATGTGATCAGCTGACTACCATCATTGTTCTTAGTTAGCTGATCACATGATGAACCTTGATTTTTATAGCTGGGGGTGGGGCTAATTCAAGGTAGAGGGCTTATTCAAGAAGGCTGATTAAAACCTGTAGAATGACTACATTCAACAAATCACAAACTTCCCGGGGGCTTGTTTTAGGGTGGGGTTTATTTGAGGGGGGCTTGTAAAAAATGTGTCCAAATGTGGAGGCTTATTCAAGGGGTGGGCTTATTTGAAGGCGGCCATTTCGATTAAGGACTTATGTATGGTAATATGGGATATTGGCAATTAATTGGATCAGTTTTCTCATTCACATTTCGCTACTGCTTGATACTATTAAGTATACAACAAATTGTATTTGTAAAATTACTTTTTGTAAAGTGCCAAAATACTATTTTGAGATTCATTTGGTTTTTGTACTTTCAAAGATAGGAAAATTTTAAATTTTTTAAGAAAAGCACTCTCCAGATCATGTAAAATGAAATAAAGTTAGTAGCATTGGACTTCCATTAATTAATATGATCAGGCTTCAAAAAAGATGACCCAACCCAGCTTGGGGTCATGCCAGACAACAAAGTTGATTTCCGATGGAATGAAAATAAAAAAACCGCAGAGCCAAGCAATGTTTTGTCTCTCACCTATGAAATTCGATTATGTTTGAAAATGTTGTGAAGTAAATTTTGTAAACACCCAACGAGTCTAAGACCAGACAGAGTCATAATATATCATCAGCCTATTTCTCAAAATATGATAAATTTGGTTTGTTTTAAAAATTGTTTTCGATTTAGTTAATTTAGAAGCCAGCAAGAACGCAAATTTTTTAGAAATTTTGGCTGGAAATACAAACTAGACTACGTACAAAATTCGTCAATGAAATATATAATGCTTTTATTTTATTAGACCTATCCAGATTATGGACCCAACATTGATTGAGAAGAAAATTGTTTGAAAACTTTTTACTCAATGAAAAATCAATAACATATAACAATAACAGTTTAAAATATGCAATTACAAACAGCGAGTGAAGAAATTATAACTTTATTTTATACTGTCAATAAAAAAATTGTCGTCGTCCACCCACCACCTGACTTCGTTAATTATTCAGTGGATTTGCTTTCAATTACACAAAACAAAATGAGCAACACATCCATTATTAATCAATGGAATTCCTTCACAATTATTTATGTTTACATTTAACAGCAGTGATTTTATAAAATCATGAAAAGCAACAAATCACAAATCAGTTCCAATTAAAGTTCTTATAAACGATAATTCTTGTCTTTGAACAGATAATCTGGGTAGAACTAAGCAATATTATCTCAGGCTTCTACTTGAAAATTAGTCAACTTTCTCTAACTTATCCAACAATCAATCTTTTTCAAAAGTGTACCCGCCCCAGCAGCACCGCCAAACACCTAGAACTTATGACTTCTGTTCAATGTTGGCCTGTCAACAAACACAAAATTAGAAGAAAAAAACTTCAGCTAAAAAAAATCTTACCCTCAAGAAAACAGACTCTGTTGTCTTCGGCTAATTTGCAAAGTAAAAACTTCGTGACATTGTTTTCAAGGTGGTCTTTTCTGCTGCGGGAATCGTAAACAACGATTCTCTCAACTTCTCCTCGCAATTGAAATTTTTCCTTGGCAGTATCGGAATTTATCAAATTTGCTATGGGCATGTTCCCCTTTTTCAGTCTTCGCAACATTAAATCTGAAATGCCAAGGTTAATTGCTCCCTCGATGTGAGCTTGGCAGTACTCTGAGAACGGCCTGCAGTCTATTATGAGAAGGTTTGCTTCTTGTTCCAGTTGGTAGTACAACCACGAAGGGTCCTCCGAAACATAATTTGTAGGCCCGCTTTCTATTTCAACTTTGCTGAAAGATTTAGGTGTTTCACCCAAAACAAGGCACGGCATCATGACAATTTTTCAAAAAATAAATCACCATACAATTCCGACTCTAACTCATGTGATATAAAGTCACAAAAATTGCAAATTTAGACTTATTTTATTTTCTTTAGGCAGTAGATCTCTCTCTTTTTGCGGATGCGTTTCTGTTATCGTTTCTGTTCTCTACTCCAAATCGCTCTTTGGCAAGACTTTTTATGTTTGCAGTCGCTCACACTTTTATTGTTCCATGCTCATAAAACCATCCAATCACCTTTCAATCATAACAATAAAAGATTACTTTCTTGTACGTCAACCAATCAAAATCTTGAATATCCTTCCTATTGTTCTAAAACATATTAACATTGATTGTTTTACAAAATATTGTCCAATCAAGTTTCAGAAAGGTAACAAAACATTCGATTCTCCCGGTGAGCCAATGAATGGATTTGTATTGTTTTGTTTTCCAAAGCATTTAATTTTGTTACCAAGTAACAGTTTGGTTCTTTGACAAAATAGACAAAAGGTCCTGTTAAATTTGAATAGAAATTGGCGAGTAGTGAATTTTTAATTCAATTTGTCAAGCATGTTTAAAAAAAATCCTTTTGAATTTTGAGAACCGCCGCCATGATATATTTGTCGAAAAAATTATTGTTTCGCAGCAAAATATACAACAGACTGTTGTGTTGACGCATGCGTTCTTTAAATTCTAATAAAATATCATTGTTTGGCATCACAAGATGTGTTAACACTCTTTTCATAAGGAACACCTTTCTGAGCTAACGAGGAACTTGAGTTCTTGTAAAAGCAAAGTTACACAAATGTTCAGCATCTCTAGAAAGCCAATTTAAAGGTATCTTTTAGAAAGAGTGTTTTGAGAAACAGATTAATTGGAAAATCAGTTCAGAAAAAACCTGTGGGGACTATCAGCATGAATCTGATCCCCATTTTTGTACCCTTTTTATCCCGTACATTGGAATAAAACAAGTATTTTAAAAATCTACAGGACAAATTTACCCACTTATGTCTCGTTCAATTCCTGCCCTGACCATCCCCCGGGACACCCCCGGGTATTTGCACATAAAAAATTCCCGGCCCCCGGTCATTTGACTGTTAATTTCCCCCGGCCCCCGGGACATTTGACAATACTAGATACTTTTGTATATAAAGTTACTGGGAATGTGTCTTTTCTCAGTTCAGGGCTCCCGGGCATTCGCCAAAAAAATTTCCCCGGCCCCCGGGCATTTGTGCTTGAAATTTTTGTTGACCCCCGGGCTGCCCGGAGGGGGGATGGTCAGGGTAGGAATTGAACGAGACATTACAGGCACAATCAGGCTATCAAGTGTGGTACAACCATAGTCATACTAAACTTTTACAGATGGAAATTTTATTTAACATACAGCAACAGATGTTAGGTAGCCAAAGAAATCTCTTATGCAGGGCAGAAATGTTTTCCCGATAGAGGGGCAAAACTATGTCCCTGAATATTTTTAAACAAAATATTTAGAACAATCATCATTTAATTTGTATTTTAATTTTTCATTTGCTCAAACCAATTTCCACTAGTTATTTTCTGTTGGTATTTTAATATCTGGATAATGTAAATTGCAAAGTAAGGATTACGTTCTTAATATTTATTCATTTAATTATAAATTTTAATATTGTAAGTTTTTATTTGTGGGTCTTGAAAAACAAAACAGTTTTTTCACCCTCCATAAAGATATGAAATAAAATTGCAATATGGAAAAATTCAGTTCTTGAACTTAATCAACTGTTTTCCCAAAACAATAAATGTGACGTCGAATTGTAAGATTTTTTTCGTCAAAGGCAAATTTTAATTACAGGAAATGATGTTTCTGTGTGTGGATACTATTTTTAAAATTCATGGGCGAATCAGGAAACATTACGAAATGATAAACTTTTACTTTTTTATGTTTATCATGCACACACAATAAAAGACATATTGTTACATTGTCAGTATGCAGTTGAACTTGCTACGAGTCTTGCTCTTAAGAGGAAAAAAGAGGAAAGAGGAAAAATTTTATCTTTCAATTTTGCAATTTTGTTTTTCTTGCGATCAAAAATTTTGTCTTTTTTGCGATCAAGAGTTTTGTCTTTTTTGCGATCAAGAGTTTTGTCTTTTTTGCGATCAAGAGCGAGACTTGCTGGAAGCCCAGTATACAGTAAATGTAAATAATGCCAACTGCAAATTGTTCTTAAATAAAAGATCTATGTGTTATCAGCATTTTGATGCTGTTTCGCTTATAAATCGATCCCATAAAGAAACATTAATCGCCCCATTTTGCTGTTGCTTTTACGTGTTGTCTTAGAACTTCTACTACCGTAAATGACAGATTGAGCGATGCGGCGTTAATTAAATTCGGCCCATCATAGATGCGGCGCTCATTCGAGAGCGACGATTATTCGAGAGCGGCGCTAATTTCAAAGCAAATTCTGAGCTCTGAGGTACAATTAAAATCAACTAAAACTCTTGAAGATCACAATTTTCGAGTCTAAAACACTTCGAGTCTAATGATAACATAATAAATGAATAAACAATATAATTAATATGAATAAATTAAATATATGTATTTTGTTGCCAACATTAGAATAAGTAATAAATTGCCATTTGGCTTTGTTACCAAGAACAAGCAATCAATTGCGTCAGCAACCTAATGACGTCACACTTAAACACACCTAAGGCCTATTTTAATTGCCGGCAGCCTTTGAAGTGCTTTGTGGCTGCAATAATAAGGCCTCCTAGAAATATTGCTACGATTTTTTCGTCTTTCTGTTATGTGTCAGAATACGAGACAATGAAAAGAAAGTTCCCCCAATTCGATGATGAGGCACTAATTTCGTTATATCTTCCATTCTCGCGTTTATCTTTGTGACGTCAATTCCGAAAGCATGCGGCAAGCAAATGTTGCAAATTTCCGATTACAAGTTAAACCTTTCTCCTTTTTGCAAAAGTGGAAATTTAAATGATTAGCAAATTTATTGTTATGCGAAATTAAAACATCCATTGAGTCATTTAGTTAATTCCTGGTGTCGCGAGGCCGACCTTTTTTACGAAATTCTGTAGTCTTTCTGTTAATATACTCCAAAGGACGTTTATATGATAAGAAAAACAGTACCGCGTTTGTCGTATTCTCTCGCATAAAGAAAAATGAATGTGCCTATGAGCGAATTTTGCTTGATTTTGGTGTGGCGTTTTAGAGAATACTCTCCTTTTCTGCTTATTAGGGCATTGGTCTCAATAAAACTTGCATATAGGCGCACCAACAACATGCAGATAAAATAAAGATGGAAGGCAATGTCAATTGTTTATAAATGCCGACAAGAACGAAATCTGAAAAATGAAAAACAATTTAATACAAAATACGAAAGCTTTAAAATCAAACAAAGCAATTTCATGGAGCTAAAAGATCCTAAAATGGCGAAAAGCATAAGTAAGATTGCACAAGGGTCTGTAATTTGTCTTGGTGGGCTGGTCTATAATACAGAGGCGGATTGGACGGTCAGGCTACCGGGTGATTCTCTAAGCCCCCCCCCCCCCAGAGCTCAGTTCCCTTAGGCCACCATTCTAGTCTGTGGCTACGGTCCCAGACCCCTTTTAGCCCGCCACGAACGTTTGCCCGGGGCTCTAAAAAGCTGAACCGCTTTTTGTCCTAATAAAGTAGGCTGGTCCACTCTTGCTAAAATACACATTTTTTGTAAGAACAGCTAACTTCGATTTCAGTCTCGATTTTCTTATTTCTGCACTGACTTGCTACCCCCTACCCTTCCCAAAACATCTTTAAAGTGTGTTTTCAGGTGAAGTAAGTAATCTCTGAATTCCAAAAAATGTTACCTAAATCTCAGCCTGTCGTTTCTTCTAAATGTTGTTAAAATTAACATTCTCGTTTGGTCCTGTGATGTGGTCAAAATTCTCTGACAACAAAATTATATTGGAAAATTCCATAATGTGGTGTAATGTAATAGAACAAATGGATTGAAGAGCAAACTCATTTTTCAAATGGCATGATCGAGTCATTGGTTTGACGACCACAAAATTATCTAATTAAATTGTGATGGACACACCAAATTGATATTTGCTGTTAATATTTCAAGCATATGACCAAATATGGATAAGGAACAAATGCGGGAATTATAGAGAAAAAGATCCTGTTTTTCAATTGGAAGTAAACATTTCAAATTTGGCGTTAAAGATTTTACAAAAAAGTGGGGTGTGTCCTAGAGGGTTCTATTATCTGTATTCCGTGTGAAATTTTAGCTTTTTCGGTTTTCCGTGTTTTATAAGCATTTTCGTTTTCGTGCTTGCTTCAGTTTCTGTTTTCAGCGCCATTTAACCTTTGATTACCGTTTTCCGTGCAAAAAAAAACGCTAAATCCGTCTTCCGTAAAATAGGACAACCCCCCAAGTAAACGGAGCAAAAGATAAATCATGATTCAAAGGACTTTGTATTGTAGTATTCACAGCCTATTTCCGCTCAAACAAATACTGGTACAGTAATTGTCCGATTAAGGGCATTAAGCGCCGTGGAGCTTATTTATCCTCATGAAAACACTCATTCGGAAGCAGCGCTTTTCAAAAAATTATTTTGTGGTGCTTGCTCGAACACTTTCGTGAAACTCCATGTTGAAAAGAAAAACGCTGAATTCCTTTTAATGTCAGGTATGAAAATTTTTACGAGCCTCAATCTAAAAAAAAAAACGCAATCTAAATACACCTTTTCAACTAAGCGACCTCGTATTGAAAATTTTCCAAATTTCTTCAAATGACATTTTTGCCCGCAGATTTGGATGTAGCTGTGAAACATGAATCTAGATACAAAGTTTCATAATCATAGGGTTGATATTGTTAATTTTGTGACGATACAAAGTTTGAAAAATTATAAAGGATTTGACTGCAAAAATCGTTAGGGGTGAAACTTTTCACCCTTGGACATTATTCACGGTCAAATCCCTTACAGAATTTCAAACTTTTTGTTTTCATATAATTAACATTATGAACACTGATTCATCATAGGTAATAACCAGTATCAAATTCTGTGTCCAAGCCGACCTTCAATACCAACTCTTTGCCAGAAAATAAAGCAACTTTACAAATAATTATTGGTATTGACCTTTCTGTGTGATGTCCAGAACAAATTCCAAATCAATTGATTTTCAATCGACTGGCATTATGTTAGGGCAAGTTGAAAATTTGGTCACGTGGAATTGAGATTTGTTTTTAGTAGCCACGCCCTTTTTGTTGGCAAATTGTGAAGTTGTACCCCCCGCCCAAAAACAATTTTTAGTTTCGCCCCTGGGGCAGTGTACTTACGCCCAACTTCCTGCAAGGTAAAGGCTGTTGTTAATGAGGTTTAAAATAGTTCAGTAATACTTTAACTTCAATTTTTATTTGAATTCTTGTCTCTCTGAGTGGCTAAAAATGTCAAGAAAAATGTCATGTTTACCATTACCTTTAGGTTTTGATGATACACATTGGGTACCCTTAATGTCTAATAAAAGAGTAGACAACTTTACTTAATTCAATGTAAATTATCAGAATTTATTGTTTCTACATTTCACATGAATACATCCTTGCATGCATGAGCGTCGCTACTTGAGGTGTGTGGTATCACGCCCTCCAAAATTTAGCCACTCAGGTAAATCGGGCAAAAATTGGGGCTGCATTTCGGGTATCAATACTGTTTCTGTAATTTCAAAATAAGTTTATTCTACACCCCCATGCCCAATCTAAACATTCTCGAAACGCACTTGTTCACAAGAGGCAGTACCATCTAACTCGGATAGGGGGGCGTGTCCAAGAAAATATTTAGCTGACCCAAAAATATAGTGGAACGAAACGAAATCTCAAACCTTAAATATAATGAAACGAAATCTTAGTTTTCTGGGTATTAGTTTTCAAAATCTCTAACACGGTGATGTTTGAAAAACTACCTACTGACCATTTTCTGTTGTTTGCTCTATTTATGTTCAACACGCACATATGCTCTAACTAAACATCCATTATTCCTCCAAGTTCTATAATTTTTCTTCGCAATTCGTGTGCTTCAAAACCAGGGTGCTAAAATCATCGAGGCTCAAATCGAGGCTCAATTTGTTAAAAAAGTAATAAAAAAAATTAGAACCCAAAACGGTATCAGCAGCGTCTTTTCATTTTTATTCTATTTAACCCCCGTTAGATATTACCCTTGATAGAAATTTTTAAAGAATATTTTTTTCGCGTATACACTTTAACTATTACACATCACACAGATCAGTGATGCACATAGCACCAAATTTCACGAAAACTGTAGTGAGTGTTACTTACCATACAAATTACTTACTATACAAACACGAAGCACAAATGTGTATTGTTGAAGCAAAGCAGAACAAACTTGTGATATATGTCGTCAATCAGGATAAAATCACAGAAGAAACATATGTGCGAAAATTTAAGAACATCAAAACTTGGCAAGAATTACCTTGTTTTTATAAAAATAATTTAATCTCATTAACTAAATTATGTTAATTTGTCTAACATGTATTCAATCACTGTACCCCGTGAAGGTGCATATGACCTATCGATAAATAACATTAAACGTCATTTTTTCAGGAGGTAAATGCCGGCAGAACTTTATCTTTTGAATGACATCTATTAATATGTGCTACCCCCTGCAAAATGAAGCCTGGATACGATTTGCTTGTTAACCAGAAATGAATCCGGGGGGAGAGTCCGGGCATGAAGTGAAAGGGTTGAAGAGAGGGTCCCCCGTTCGGTTCTGATAAGTTGTAATAGGGCCAGTGTAATTTGTTTTATTTTTACTCGAAAAATAAACAGCAAGGCAACCAGACTCGAATCAAATTATTGGACTTGTGCTTGTGAAGAACTAAAGGGCAAGCAGGAAGGAAGCAACATTGTTTACTTATGCGTGTACAGAAAAGTTCAGTTGACTTCACAAGTCTTGTTTTATCTGCAAAAAATTAAGGAACTTGCAAATAAGTTTATATTTGTTCAGCTACACGAGACGAACGTTATTTGCTCATTTGAGCTACACGAGACGAACGTTATTTGCTCATTGTCGTTGCCAACAAGATCATGGGAGGCCAATGTTGCATCGAATGTTTTTCAAAACGTTTTGTTAAGACAGATGTTGCTTACGTGCAATTGTGTGTCGTCACCCATTCAATATATAAATTCAAAATGTTTTAATTCAATATACTACCGGTTTTTGATCATAATTTATATTGAGAAAGTGGGGAAGAGAAGAAATAGCTGCAAGATATCGTTTTTTGGACAAACAACTATTAGACAGTGATTAGACAGTTGAGAAAAGACGCAAGTGCTCGCCAGTCAGCCAGTTGCTTTCTTTTGAAATTATCAACTGCAGAAGCTCTTGACTTACATAGCGTTTCTCAGAGCTTTAAAAAGAATTAACAACACACTCGTGCAGCTTTGTGACACACAGGCCGAGTGGTGTCATATTGTCTTCTGACCTTGTTTATCGAGCAAATATTGTTCTTGCTATCTCGAAGTTTATAGAAGTTATGAAAACTGGCAGGGAGGACGCAATATCACTCATCGACATGAAGATTTTACTCTTTACAACTTTTTTCCTGCTTTCACAGGTGATATTGAACGCGTTCGTTGAAGCAAATGGATGTGATGGACGTTTTGAAGGTGGAGATGGAGGTGTAATCAGCGTTTCTAGCAGTGTTGGTGTCGTTGCAGCCAAATTTCGTGTAAATCCTGGTAAGAAAAATGGACATTCCAAGAATGGAACGTTAGCAAGCATGGGTACTGTTATTGGTAAGTTGGTTTTTGGACCACTGTCTTCTCTTTTTTTGTTTTCCTTGTTTTGAAAAACCTTGATTGACTCGGCCCACTCGGCTGAAATGAAATGAAATGACATGTTCTGGTAAGTTAAGGGTTAGCTCTTTCCGGCTCGAACTTGAAACCCGATCTAGTTCATTTCCTTTCTTTTATAGTTTTTCCACTCAAAACTTTTTCAGATCTCCCAAAATCTTCAAACAATTTGCTCCTACAGTTATAGCGTATGTATGAGTGGGGAATATTTTTTGCGATAAAAGTATGCAATGAGGATACTTCAGGGATAAATATAGAAAAATATACGAATGTTTGGAAATTTCAGCGCACATTTCCTTCTTTGATTTTGCAGAATAAAAACATATTTTTTTCAGTTTATTTCTGTCAAACCCGTCTTTTTTTCCTTTGAATTTTTGTAGCTGGATTTCTTATCTTGTGTAATTGGATCGAATAAAATTTAGTTGTTTCATTTATCATCTGACCATTCTTCAGACCTGCCTTCGTCTCCTTTTGCTGCTCATTATTAATTAATTTATTTTCATTTCTACGTTAGATTGCAAAGATGCTTTCGGTCTGAAAATAACACACATGTAGTGCTTACTAATTACGCTGGTTATAATATGTTCAAAATGAGCTTGTTCACTTCCAGAAACTTAACAAAAACTTATTATTTGTCCATATTAAGTGAGGGTATGCTCTTGAACTCTTAGCTCTGAAGACGCGTGGCACGCCCGATTGACCAGTTACATGTTAATAAGTGACTAATTAACTAGTTACACAATGAACAATAGGTAACCATAGCGAGCCAGTTTTACCTTTAAAAGTCAGCAATTTAGTCGCTCTGGCGCCCCTTTTCAATCGTGAAGCAATCCTGGCGGCAGCTAAAAGCAAAGTTGGCATGGACCAATTTCATGTTTTACTTATTTACTGTTGATTGTGTGTGTCTTATGTTGAATAAATAAAACTTTTATGATACACTGCATTCTTCTGAATAATTGGTTGTCAAGAAAGACCGAGAAGCAGTGACGAAGAAAGCAAACGTCTGCAAAATTTGTTAGCTTACCTTCTTACTATGAAGGTTTCCAAAAAACGACGAAAATGCACAGACGAATTAAAATTGAAATTAGCATGTAGCCATCTGCGTTTGAGAAATAAGGGAGAATAAAAGTATCTGCAAATTTGTTTCATATCTACGTCTACTGTAGCAAATTTCTGTTTTTCAATACCGAAAGTATAAACATGTCTTAGTTTAACGAAAGGCGAAAGTGTGAAATAAGAATTTGGCACCGTCCGCCGCAGAGACTCATACTGCACCGCTGACGAATGCACTCGGGGAAAATGGGAAATTCTCTGCGATGGAGAGAATTTGGAATATGATAAACCAGTTTAAATTTGGTAATCGAACGCAATTCTTTTTTCTTTTTTAAACGTTTACCGCTAGACACAAAAAATATCCCCTCGCAACGAGTGATTTTATTGGCTAAACCAGATGAAATGTCTCAGCGGGGAACAGGCGAATCTTATCTGCCCAAGTTTTGAATATGTTATAGTGCCAGTCATTTATTGATGTCTCGCAGTTCAATTCAATTGGTATGGCCGGAATTGTCTTTTGATTATGTTTTCGTTTCGCGTTACTCAGTTAAAATATTTCATTCCACTCACTTACACAAATAAACAGGTGTAATAACAAAATATAGTCATCAAAGGTGTAATTTGTTAACTTACACTTTACAATGTTCAAATAAAACATACAATGGCAGGTAGAATCAAAGGAGCCCCTTGGCCATGTACAAATTAATCTTGTGTGGTCTGCAACGAACGTTGAATGACTTTTACAACTTTAGGCCATTGCTAGTTAGACCTTGCGATAGCTACATATACTCAAGAAAGTTGTTTGTCTTGCTAGAATTTTCTGACACCCCTTCCTTCCTTTTCCTTTTAAACATTATTTTTTTCAATTTCTTTCTACCCATCCCTTTTCCAATTTTGACCTATTTCAAATCCATGACCTTTTTGCAGATCGCAGGCCTTATGCTCTCGTTTGAATTGCTTTAAACAATGGCAGCGCCAGAGACAATCATGTTATTTTCCAAGAATCGGCAAAAATTGTCAACGAAAAATTATATAAATATAACTGGGTCTTCCCTTTGAGGATTATATTCATGTTTTCACCTCACTGCCAGGATTTTTTGTTCCTCTGTTAAAACGTATAAATTGCTTTAGTCCCGAAAATGTTAACGATCCATTGTTGAGTAAATTTTTCGCCATGCCATGCTTTGTCGTGCCTTTATATTCGGGTGTTTGTTTGAATTTCAAACTTTAGGGGATTTGGATGATTTGTTTCTATAGTACCCATGCAATGTAATATCCTAATAAAGTATTGGCATGCATAATTCTATGAATGCTTATTTCAATCCAACAAGATATATTTCGTGCACTCGTTGTACTTATTGAATAGTAACTTGAATAACCTTTCTTAATATAACAAAACCTTTGAATGAAATTGCCAGACGCTTTTATGCGTAGTTTCTTTACAATTTGAAAATGAAAATGCCTAAGAATTTGAATTAAACGCACGGACGATTTTTTGCTCGCATCGCAAAATGTTAGCAATTAAAAATTGAGAAGGAATCAGAATGTCGGGATGATGTAAGCATCCAATGAAGAAAAATTAGAAGCAAATTTTCGCAGGAATACACCTATTTAGCTAAGGTTTATTAACGTCAAGTCATGTAACCAACCGCTTCATAAAACAACTTTTGATCCTTGTAGAATATTTTATGCCATCAAAACTCGTGCCTCCATTCCGATGCCCCACCCCCAAGTCTATGTGAATTGAGAACTAAGTGAGAATCTCCGTTTCTCAGTTTTCAGTTCGCTCAGCTCCTTTTCCATGAGTAAAAGATAAATAGACTTCAAGCAGGGCAGGGCTATGCTCATGAGAAGATAAATACTAAAAGTTCCCAAGGGCTTGGTTACATGAATTGAATCGAATTGGGTGTAAACAAGCCCAGCTGAACAGCTCTATGAATGGGCGGCAACGGCAAGAACCGACCGAAATTATTCGCAGAAATCAGCGACTATCTTCAATAAAAAATTTATCGTTTTACAGCAAACGTAACACACATAATTAGCATCTGTGTCTTACTTTTCTGCCTCAAGGAATTTTTAGAAATTTCACCCGAGGATTTCTACCGAAGAAAATGCATTGAAGCAAATCATTCGAATCCTTTTGCCCATGGATTATTCAGTGCGCTTGTGCAAACGAAATGAATGGGCCAGCATCGCACAATACCACTAACGTCAATAATCATCCCGGCTTCAAATCAGACAACGCAACTTAAAATCATTCAAATTGATTTTCATTTCAATTTTCAATTTGATTCAATTGCAGTCAAATCTGCTCTCTGTTTGGCCTTTTTGGTGAGTACCTTCATTAAAGGCACACCAGGCTTAAACGATTTTTTCATTAAAGTTTACTTTTTATTGTCATTATCAATGATTAAAAAGTCATAATTTACGTTTTCGTTACCTCGATTCAACTGTCTGTTTTTGTACCGAATCTCTAGCCTTGTAATATTAGAGCACAAATTCTGGATAAATTGAAATAATTTGTGGGATAGATTGAAACAAAGCTTTAAAGAGTTCTGAATATCGAAGTTCGCAATTTGTCATTGTTCCAAGTTCGAATCACGGTTACAAGGCGAATTACGATTCAAGTCGAGAAATCTTCCTCAACTTTGATGAGTCGTTGTAGATGCTCGCATAACATAACTACGACAATTGTAGAAAGCCTACCGAATCCCTAAAATGGGTACACATTTGTAAAACTGTTGTGGAGGAGTATATTTTTTTATATTTTAGTTGTTACTGGAGAGCTACTGACCAACTCAAAATTTCATACCACAGGTGGCGAGGAATAATTGTTATGAATTAAATAACTTATCTCTAAATTTATTTTTATGCCGTGTTGCGTTTTGTTTTGCTCTCTTCTTCTGTTTTTTTTGCTGTGTTGTTAGGCCTAGCCAAAATAACAGCCATTTTCTTTATTTGCGAGGACAAAGAGATGCATACAACACGGCATACAAACAAATTTAGATAGAGATAAGTTATTTAACTCATGAAAAGTATTCCTCGCCACCTGTGTTCATACCTTGCTTGCCAAAATCAATTCAATAATCGCTGAGTTACACCAAATCAAAGTATAAAGTTTGTGTTTCTGCAAAATCAGAGATTTGATAATGACCACAAAAATCAAAATGGCGTAACCATAAGATGCAAATTTCTGACTTTATTTTTTTTAATTGGAGCTGAATTCATACGAGGTTAGCATTAATACATGACTATGTCAAGTTTTGAATTAACCATTGCAAAGAAAGTCAATTTATTACACAATCGAAATATTCAACACCACTGCTTTGGAGCCATGTCCTAATTTCAGGGGCGTCCCCATAGGGGGTACGAGGGAAGGTTGTACCCCCCAATACTTTATCTGTCGGCACAAACGAAATTTTTGTCGGCAAATTAAGAGATATCCTAAACAAAGAAGGCAACTTTCTGTCGGAAATTATTTGTATAAATGTCGTCATTGGACCACTGATTTTTCAAACATATT